>BPLR01009126.1:0-29395 GCA_021605095.1 Caerostris extrusa | reverse complement strand
TTCTAAGCAATAATTAAGTACCAATTTCCGTTCTCTGCTGTCGAGAGTAAGAATGGTGGATCTCGAAGCAGTGAGGCAAAACTGAATTCTGTTTAAAGCGATTTTACAAAAGTGATTACGTCGTACGGTGGTATAAAACATTCTGATTTCTGGCAAAAAAATCAGCTGTTGATCAATCGTCTTGAAAATTGTTATTTAATGGTTTGGGGGAAATGAAAAACTCAAATTTGATAGTTTTTTTAATAGTTCTTGGAATAACAATTCGTTTTTAATTTAACAATATGTCAGGTTTTCAGTAAAGGTCAAGATGGCCTTAAGTTTGTACATGATGTTTTATTTTCCTCAAATGACTAATAAACAATAATAACATTAAAACATTTTAAATTAAGTGATTTAAAAATATAAAGTAATAAAAATGTATTTAACTATTAAGATAATGTGTTGTATTAATGTTATTATTAACTTTTCGCATGCATTGTTTATATTAATTTTGAATACAAAAATTTATTTTGAAAACTAAATAACTTTTTGAAATATATTCTTACCACATATAAATATCTTTTATTTATTTTATATTTGAACCTTTGTTAGTGTTATTATACTAACAAAGGTTCATCTGTTCTGTCTCGAAGGTTCTAAGGTTTTGTTCTGTTACCGGTAGATTCAATGAAATTTAAAATGAAATAAATCGTTTTTATTTTCGAAAATTATTGTTTTATTTATTTATTTTAAAAAATGTTAACGAATAGCATGTTATATTTAAAATATAATATAATGCATGTGTATTGCATGGGTTCAGAGAAATAAAAAGAAATCAGTAAGAAAAAAAAAATAACTTGGGAAATAAACAATAACTTTTCTTTTTTACAATATTTATAAAAAATCTGATTTCATTATTGTTAAATAATCGCTCATTTTAACTAAACATTTATTTTTTTTTTTTGCTCTAATGCAGTTAACACTTAGACAATTGTATTGGATGTCTTAAATCAAGCGCTGTAACGATGTTACTCATAGCACTACCCAGGTAGTGCGTGTAGAAGAAGATAAGCTACGGCTTGGGAAGTGTAACAACACCCCTGCAGCGCTCACGATCCTGGTAGCCCGGGACCTACGAGTTTAAAGTGGATTCGAACCACTACAAACACCCATGGCACCGCCGGGACTCGAACCCCAAAACCTGTGGTACCAAGCGCCAGAGCGCTAGCCATTTAAGCCCTCAGGCCCCTTAACTAAAAAAGCAAAACTTAAAAATAGAAATCTTGTTAAATTTAAAAAATGTAAATTAATATTTAAAATCAAAATGCACAGTCTACAATCAGTAACCAAATTCCGATTTTTGCTGAATTCACTTCACTTCCTTCATTCAAAGATTCACAGAAACCTCGAGGTTATTTTTAAGAAGTCCCAAACTGTTATTATCAAATGAAATTAATTTTGAGGAAATTGTCTCAGTTTTCATTACATTTATCCACTCGAACGTTTTCTAGAAAAATTTCCGGATATTTTTTTTTAAGTCTTTAAACATTGTCTCTTCAGATAGTTGTCCAATGGGTAGCAATACAAACAAAATTATTTATTTTCCATACATTGACCATGTGTTCACTTTCAGGGACAACACATACCATACATAATTTTTAATCAGTTTGGAAGAAATTAACCCATAGATGTATCAGTGAAAACATCATAGCCACTTGATATTGTAGCATTTTTCTCACGGGAAGAATTTTGGCATTTCATTCTCAGGTGAGAAGAAATGTATCCCTTTAAACAGGTGCATAATACCAACTAATCACTGAGGTGACGGTAAGAGTTGTGTTGTAGGTAGTTATATGACATGCAATTAGTGTTTTGTACTAAGTAGAACCACCTGTCACCAAATCTGATAGCAGATATTCAGTGTTATGAAATTAATGATTTATTAGCCATCTGTAATTGTTTGCGACATTCACAGGTCGAAAACAATGAAACGGAATATGGACTAAACCATGAGATTGTTCCATTGTGATTGGTGATAGACCATGAGTTGAGAAAAAGTGTAATAAAATGAAAAGTAAAGAAAGTTAATCCCCCATCTCTTGAAGGATTTTCTTAAGACTGAGGCTTATGGGGAAAGAAAGGGGAAGTGTTCTGCGATGAGTAGACAAAGAATGTTGATTTTATCTTTTTCTCTGAAGTGACTGAACAAGCCGGAATTTCAGCCCGTTTTCAAAGTGAGCCCCTTGTGGTTTGGTGTATCAGGCCGTGTGATAATTAAACTCTGATGCAGACCGTGTGTGTTAAAATTTAAAATGAACTGTATTCGTATTAACTTTTCAGTAGTTCTTAATTGCTTCATTCTTAATCACTTGGAGTTGCAAAAGACTACCAGAAGTTTGGGTTTCTTTCTCAGAATTGTTATTCGTGTGGTATAATCAGAACTACACTCATGTCCATAGTAGAATAATTCAGAATCACACAGAAATTGAACTCTAAAATAAAAATTTCACCTGTAGAATTATCACACACATCTTGAAGAAGAATATGCAAATTACAGGAAACCACCAGATGGCGCCCGGATGGTACGTCACAATGACGAGAGTGTAGAGAGGGGTTATATAAGAAATGGTGGCAAAAGTAAAATTGTTCTAAGCGCTTTAAAAAGCCTTTCAGTGCAATAACCGCATAGTTATGGCACAAAGGGAAGCATTTGGATGATTTTTTACGTGGTAGAATTATCGGACGACTGGAATGTGGACATAACCAGCTGGAAGTATCAGAGGAACTTAGAATCACCCAGAGTGTCATCTCCAGGCTTTGGCAACGATTCCAAGATGATGGTAATGTGAGTAGATGTTACAGCACAGGTCGCCCCCGAGTTACAACGCCGAATGAGGACCGGTATTTAGCAGTTACTGCCAAAAGAAACAGACGGAGCACAGTCATCAGACCTGTCTCGTCAGCTCTCTTCAGCTACCGGTACGACATTTTCAAAGGCAGACCGTGTACAGACGCTTAGGGCCCATTGGTCTATATGCCGTAGCCTGCCAGATGTGTTCCACCGCTACTGCAACTCACTATCGCCTGCGATTCACCTGGAGTAGAGAGCATGCATTGTGGACACCGCAACAGTGGTCTGGTGTGATGTTTTCCGACGAGTCCAGGTTTAGTTTGCAGTCTTATTCTCGCCGGACTTTCATATGGAGAGCGCCAGGTACCCGTTACCACCAAGAGAACACTGTTACGGTGGTGCAGGATGGCTTGTTTGGAGAGGAATTATTCTTGGTTCCAGAACTGACCTGCATGTTCAGAGTGTAACGATGACAGGCCACATCTATCGGGATGTCATTCTGGAACAACATGTGCGTTTGTTTCGGGGCGCCATGGGTGCTGAATTTCTGTTTATGGATGACATCGCCCGTCCTCACCATGCAAACATTGTAGACGAATACCTTCAATTGGAGGATATCACCCGTATGGTTTGGCCAGCATTATCACCGGACTTGAATCCAATAGAGCATGTGTGGGATATGTTTGGCCGACGAATTGTAGCTCGTCAACCCCCTCCCACCTGTCAACTGAAACTGAGGGCATTTCTTGATGAGTGGTGTAATATTCCCCAAGATGAGATTGATAATTTGATACTCAGCATGCCTAGGCGTTGTAAGGCCTGTATTGCATCGTCCGGGAGACATACTCCATATTAACCATCATACTAACCATGTTATACTGTTTTTTGTAAATAGGTTCTTTTTTGAAATTTGCTCCAGAGAGTAAAAATCGCAATTTTTATTAATTATGTCAAACATATAACATCTTTTTTGCTCTTTACCTTTTTTATTTAATAAATAGACTTTACAACTAAGTCAAATTTGTTTTGCTTCTGTCTCTTTCTTTGCCTGAACTTCATTATCCTTAGTTTATGGACATGAGTGTATCTTCAAAGAGAAGTCCTTGAACGACATTTTACTATGGGAAAAATTCGTTCGTAACCACCAAATGGATGCATTTAAATAATTCTTACTTTTAGCATAAATATTTTTAATTCTTTTTGCAGCAATCCATTTATTTTTAAATTTTTTACAGAAAAAAAAAAAAGGTTTACATTTTTAACAGAGGTTGCATATATTTTCGTTTTATTTTTTTTTTTTTTTCAATAGGATCTCTTAAACTATTTTATCACCTATTTTTGAAGATAACTCTCTCGTATCAGAATCTAAAAAGAATAATGAATCATGTAAAATTTAATAAATCTATAACAATGTAAAATTTGCAATATATCAAAAAGGGCAAACAATTTATTTCACAGCTTTGTTAGCCAAATATTATAGAAAATCTACGTGCAAAAGAAAATTTCGGGGGAAGAAATTAACTTTGTCACTCTATTTTTAAAAACGCAGATGAAGTTTTCAAAAGAAATTGGCCATTTTAAATCATTATTTTGTTATCATAATTCAATAAAATTTAAATAGATGTCATGCAAAAAGATAAAATTTCTGACCACAAGTGTTGGGATCCATGAAAACTATTTCAAGCAAATTCTTCAGCGAGGAAAATTTCATTAATTACTAAATTACAAACATCTTTTCATACCTGTAATCTGCCAATTTTAGGGGCCGAGGTGGAGGAGGGAATGGTGTGGGCTACATACACACTGTTCCTCTATTAAAACCTAAATAGAGTAGAAATTTACAACATTTCAAGGACTAAAAACAATCGATGTTATCCAAATGTTGTTTTTACGCTTTCTTCCAATTTTTCCTGCATTCTGTCTAAGTACGCATCATTTACATACTCTACTATACTGGTGGACAAAATTAAGAGATGGAAAGCATTTTCGCACAAAACCTGGACAGTTGATTGCCATATATGGTCACTGTAGCGCTATTGGCCCTGAGATAAGTTTACGTATTCTTGTGGGCGTTGCTAAGCCAGCAGGAGGTATAAAAGTCCGCATCGAGCTGTTCATCTCATTCCACTCTTCAACACAGTTGCAGATTTTAGTGCATTTTTGAATAATCTTGTTGTTTCTTGCTGGTTTTTAGGTGAAATGAGTGAGCATCATCGATTAGACGAAGGTATGAGGTGGAGAATTGTGGGTAGACTTGAGGCAGGCCAGTCCCAAGCTCGGGTTGCTAGGGAATTGGATATAACACCAAGTGTCGTTTCCAATTTGTGGAGTCAATTTAAAACTAGTGGGACAGTATGCAGACGACCAGGACAAGGTCGCCCGAGGGCTACAACGGCCAATGAAGACTGGTATTTGTTCCTTTCAGCTAAGCGTCAGAGGACGGCTACAGCCTCTCAATTGTCTAGGGGCCTCGCGGCTGCTACAGGAACATCAATTTCGAGTAAGACAGTTTCCAGGAGACTGCATGAAAGAGGACTGTATGCCAGGAAGCCCGCCATTTGCATCCCACTCCCTCCCTCCCACAAAAGAGCGCGTGCAGAATGGTGCAGACAACATCAAAAGTGGACACAGCTTCAATGGGCTAATGTTCTCTTCCCCGATGAGTCCAGATTCTATCTACAACCTGATTCTGGACGGTTATTGATATGGAGGGAACCTGGAACCCGATACCATCCTAGCAACATTATCGAAAGGGACCATTCTGCTAGTGGAGGTCATGGTTTGGGCAGGGATCATGCAAAATACCCGCACACCGCTCCATGTGTTTGACAATGGTTCCGCGAATGCCCAGAGGTACAGGCAGGAGGTCCTAGAGCCCTATGTGCGTCTTTACAGGGGCGCTGTTGGCCCTGAGTTCATTTTTATGGACGACAATGCGCGACCACATAGGGCTCTCATGGTTGATGAGTATCTGGAAAGCGAGGATATTCAACGAATGGATTGGCCAGCCAAATCCTCTGACCTGAACATGCTTGGGATGCTCTTTGGGAGAGCTATTGCGATGCGCAACCTCCCCCAGAACCATTCTGGGGTTAAAATTGCTCTGGTGGAAGAATGGGAAGGTCTTCCACAAGCCCTTCTTAACTCCCTTATTAACAGCATGCATACTCGTTGTGCATGCTGTCTGTCTGTCAGGGACCATACACCATACTAGAGGTAACACACACTGTACAAGTCTCGCTTTTATTGTCATCTTTTATCCTTAAGTTCAGACTAAATTGGATTTATTGGCAATAGGTCATGCCAGTGAATGTCACTTTCATTTTTGTTTTGCATACTTTATTATCATGGAATAAGCTATATCCATACAAATTTCATTTATTTATATTTAGTATTTTTTGAGATATTTGGGAAAATGTCTTCCATCTCTTAATTTTGTCCACCAGTGTATACTTCAAGATAATACAGCAGATATTAATGATACAAAAATATTACATTGGAACAACTTCAAAACAAAGTAATACAATTTCAAGACTACGATAATATACAGAACGTGTAACTATTTATCTATAATAAAAAAGATAATTTTATTTTCTAGCATGTTCAAGTTGTTAGTCCCTTTGTTAAACTATCTTATTGCATCTTAATTTGCAAGGCAAGAGTTTTTCTTAAAATAACAAGGTTGATTTCCATTACGCTCCATCCATCCGGCGTTTTGAGATGTCGCTTATACAGAGCTTGTTTTAAAAGCCCAAACAAATAAAAAATCCACAGATCCAGACACGTCGGAGAACTCTGATAGGATGCATTTAAGTGGAATAACCTCAATTCTGGTTTCATTATTCATTTTTAATACGCTTTTATTAGCTTCACCTGTATGTATGTAACTGACTCTTTTCGGCTCGATTTTGGGACTGATGGCGCCATCTACTGGTGAATGAGTCAAATAAATGTATTTTGTAGCAAATGATAAATGATTTGTATCGAAACTAAAAAATGAAAAATAAATTATAGTTTAAAAAAAAAAAAAAAACATGCTTTTAGAGTTAATCAGACTAAAAAGTAAAAAAAATTAATAGTTTAAAAAAACTAAAAATACGCTTTAAGAGTTAATCTATCTAAAAGTAAAAAATAATTGTTAACATAAGAATAAAATGACTGACGAGAAAATGAATGTCACTGTTCTAAAAGCGTGGGGTGCTCGATATCAATGGTTAAAATTTTTCACTAGTTTCATTCCGAAATGCACAGTTAGTTTAAAAATGTCATACAAAGCACCCCATGCTTTTAGAACAGTGACATTCATTTTTTTCTCGTCAGTCATTTTATTCTTATGTTAACAATTATTTTTTACAACTAAAAAGTAAAAAAAAAAAATTAATAGTTTAAAAATACGCTTTAAGAGTTAATCTATCTAAAAGTAAAAAATAATTGTTAACATAAGAATAAAATGACTGACGAGAAATGAATGTCACTGTTCTAAAAGCGTGGGGTGCTCGATATCAATGGTTATAATTTTTCACTAGTTTCATTCCGAAATGCAGAGTTAGTTTAAAAATGTCATACAAAGCACCCCACGCTTTTAGAACAGCGACATTCATTTTCTCGTCAGTCATTTTATTCTTATGGTAGCAATTATTTTTTACTTTTTAGATAGATTAACTCTTAAAGCGTATTTTTTAGTTTTTTTTAAACTATTAATTTATTTTTTTTCCAAATGTAGGGGAATAAATTTAGGTAGAAGCGTAACCAAGAGCCGTAGATTTAGACTGATAGCCTTATCCTGATGAAATTTAACACAGTAAAGATTGCTAAAATGCTTTTGAAAAAGGATTAAAACATATTCCTGATAGTTAATTTTGCCATTTTTTCTACTTTCATGATTTCAAATTTTGCATTATAAAAGAATTCAGTAATAATCATAAAATCAATAATCGTAGCGAAACTTTTGGCAGCCTAATGGCCAATTGGCTCCCGCTCTGGTCTTTGGTACCATGGGCTCCAGAATCGAATCCTAGCGGTGGCATAGAATTGGTGGTTCGGAATCCACGTTAAACTGTAGGCCCTGGTCTAATTAACCCAAAGTGTGCCAAAAATGACAATAGAGCGACAAACCAAACCAAACCCTTCTATTGCAATCAGATAAATATATCCAAGTTCTCATTCATTGCAACTACATACTACCATTTTTCATCCTTCAAATAATTTTCATACAACATTTTTTTATTTGTATGAAATCTCAGAGTTTATAATTTTGTTTACAGTTTCTTTCGAAATACAGTGGGCCACAAAATTGAGTATACACCTTAGAAACTTAGAGGCTTTTTGCAATTACAAATTAAATATTGCTTTAAGATGATTGAATTTTTTACCTTATATACTTTAGTCTATGCTTTTTACCGTACTATACTTATAAAATTGTTACGTTTATTTATTTTTTACGAAAAAAAAAAAGATCTGAGACGAGACGAAAAACAACACCACAAAAATAAGTATACATCTTTATTAATTTCCTTTTAACATACAAATTAATATTTTGTTGCATAACCTTTTGCTTGAATTACAGCTTGTAATCTTCTGGGCATAGATTCTACTAGTGTTTCAGTGGCTTCAATAGAAATTTTAGCCCATTCTTCTCTCGGAACCTTCTTGAGAACTTCCTTGCTTGTGATTTCGTGCTCATGTACAGCTTTCTCTAATTGCGACCGCAAATTTTCGATGACGTTTAGGTCGGGAGACTGGGCTGGAGTGTGTAATTGCTTCTTGCAATGGTACAGCAAGTATAACTGCACAATCTTCGCTGTATGCTTCGGGTCGTTGTCCTGCTGGAATATGAAGCTTGACCCAAGCCCCAACTTACTGGCACTTTTTTTCAAGTTATCATTTAAAATCTCCAAATATACATGTTTGTCCATAATACCATCAATAAAAGCAAGCTCACCAACTCCTCCAGCCGACATAAAACCCCAAACGAGGACAGATCCACCTCCGTACTTGACTGTCTTAATGGTGTTTTTAGGTGCCAGTGCTTTCCCTGCTTCTCTCCATGTTTTAAATCGTCCATCGCTTCCGTAAAGATTAAACCTACTTTCATCAGAAAATATTACAGTGTTCCAGAAAGAAATAGGCTTTAAACGATTTTCTTCAGCGAAAATCACTCTCTTTTGTCTATTCACATACTTGATGAGTGGCTTTCGTATTGGTGTACGGCCATGAAACCCATATTGGTGAAGGGTACATCGAATTGTTTCAACTGAGATATTTTTCCCGATTGTAGAGGACATCGATAAAAGCTAGTTTAGAGGCACTCACCCTCGGAACTTTCTTTACTGAGTGAATGATCTTCCTCTTCGCTGTAGTACTCAGTATTTCTTTACATCCTCTTCCAGGAATATTGGCCACAGATCCAGTTTTTTATACTTCTGTAGTATTTTTGACACAACCATGAGTTACACCAATCAACGAAGCGATTTCTCGAAGAGATTTGCCCTCTTTCGACCATTTTACAACCAATAAACACTCAGATTCAGTAGTTCCTCTTCGAGAGCTCATTTTATGATTTTTAATGAGAAAAATACTATTTAAAAGCGTTGAAGTGCAATAGCACGTGTTATAAGCAGCAGCTACTCCTGAAACTCTTTAAAGAAAATTTGATACTAAAAAAAAAGTGGTGGCATAATTTACAAATATAAGAAATGTATACTCAATTTTGTGGCATGGTTTTCTATCTTTTCTTCGAATCGCTTAACTTTTTTCGTAATAAATAAGTTAACTATAGAATTGTGTTATTATAGGATGGTAAAGCAGAGGTTAAAGTATCTAGGATAAAAAAAAAATTTATCTATTTAAATCAATATTTAATTTGTAATTGGAAGAAGTCTAAGAGTTTTAGAGGTGTATACTCAATTTTGTGGCTCACTGTATATAAAGATTATAAAATAGTTCTTTGGAGTCGGATTGTCTCTTAAAACATGAGATGCAACTTAGTTATAATTAAAGGTGTTCCTTTTATTGGGCATTTTATTTTTTTAGTATTGTGTATTGCAATATTGTATTTTTTTTTTTATTAGTTTTTCCCAGTCAAATGCAATTTTTGATGTTTCTTTATTTTAGATTACTTACTTTACGCTAAAAAAAAATTAAAAACATGCTTTTCATATCTCTTTTTAATGATCGAATAAAAGTATTTCTCTTCTTAAAGTGCAAAATTATAACCTTCGATGTAGAGTTCATTTTCTAGCAACATATTAAACAAAAGAAAATTTTAATGGTGCTGATGATAATTAAAACCTATTCCGTACTGGTGTCATTCTTCTTATTCAATGACGCAATAGCCCCATGGTGTGCCAAGACCGTCTGCCTACTGGCAGATTCCGAAACAGCAGATGTCTTTTTGCAGGATAGGGTTTTCAGCCTTACGCCCAATGCTCTACAGTCATATTAGACCGGACCTGCGGTTTAAAGTGGATTCCGAACCACTACAAACCTCCATGGCACAGCCGAGACTCGAACCCGAAACCTGTATCACCTAGTTCCAAATTGATGTCTTTCAGGTGTTTCTATTTTTCAATTTAATTCATGAAAGAAGTTCAGAAACGTTATAAAAGCATTGAGGATATTCAGATATTTTTGTAAAATCTAAAAGAAAAGTTGCATATGGGCAATTTATAGCGTCTATTACTTATAGTAGCTTCTTATAGTCCGAATGATGTGATGCGAATGCAATACAAGTAAGGAATATCATGTTAAGGCGTGTTATAAATGGATCAGTAAAGTGTGAAAATCGGCTTCATTGCATTTCTCGTTTTAAGAACTTTCTCCAAAAAAATGTATTTAAAGAAAAATTTTAAAAATTAGGAAAAAAATAGTTTATTGGATTTAACTCTAAAACAAATAAATTCGTATCTGAGAATAGTATTTCACCAAAAATATCGCATGTGTTCTGATGGCCAATTGGCTAGCATTCTGGCTATCGGTACCACAGGCATCAGGTTCAAATCCTGCAGATGGCATATATGTTTGTGAGTGGTTCGAAATTCACGATAAAACTGTAGGTCCCGGTCTGTTTAGCCTAAAGTGTGCAAAAAAAAAATGACAGTAGAGCGACAAACCAAACCAACAAAAATACCACAGCTTTCAAACTTTTAGATGCAAAAAGCTGAAACAGTATAGTACAACTTATCAGAAAGAGAGTTCAATGATAACTAGTTCACACGAATGGCTAAATTCTTATCACAGTTTGAGAAGATTCATCTTGATCCGAAAATCGAACGATCATGTTAAATTTCAATATCTAATACAACCAGGGCCGGATTTAGATGAAAATAAGTCCTAGATAGGGATTGCAATACCGGGATTCCGAATACCGGTATTTGAGCCACTTGGTACAATTTTGTAATACCGGTATTCACAAGTTTAAATGCCATTTTTCGGTATTTACTAGAAATTTAGAATTCTTATCTGTGAAAGAATTCTTGTCTATGAAACTCTTATCTGTGAATTCTTATTCAGAATTCAGAACCTATCCCCATTCAGAATAATTCGGTACAGTTATCGAAGATTATGATGACACTAATGTCGATAGTGAAAAGGAATTGTCTCTTTGAAAAAAAAAAATTAGAATTGGCGATAACTAAAAAATTTCAACAAACCAAAATACAATACAGAAATCAGCTATATCCAAAACAATCCGACGAGAAAATAGATTTATTTGAAGATGAGGGATTTAGAGGTAAATACTTGGAAAAAAGTATATCGCGCATTGCTAACAGTACCACCAACTAGCGTAGATACTGAAAGAGCGTTTTCGACAGCTGATAATTTTTGCACAAAATTAACGATACTACTAATGATAGGCTTAATGATAGTACAATTGATGCATTATGTTTTTAAGATCACATTTCAAAAATTTGTAATAGTACCACAGACTGAATAGGATATTTACACTTTTGTGATTTAAATAAATAAGAAGTTCCTTTTACTTTTTGTGATTCTTTGTGATATTTTACATTCTCTAATAAAACAAAAAAAAACACCTGTGTTTTCTTTCTTTTTCTAAAAATTCCTATTACCAGTATTAAAACCGGTATCCCGGTATTAAAATCTAAAAATACCGAATACCGGTATTGAACTTTGGTCTGATATTGCAATCCCTAGTCCTAGGCTATTCCACTTATGAGGCCCTTTCACCTCCCATTTTTAAGTTTGTAAATGACATGAGATATAATAAAATACATCATTACTGTGATATATATCAATATGTTAAATGAAACATGTTGTGATGGGTACCAATCTTTATAAAAAATGTGGCATGGATAATAAATTTAAAAAAAGTTGGAGACCACTTATTTGGGACATTTATTCTCAGCACCCTATAGAGTACTTGTAACAATAACTCATCAAACATAACACACAACATTTACAAAGAAACAAAATTCAAATAATAAAAATCTTTGCCCACGAAAATAAACATGCAATTAAAATTATCATATTTTCTATTCTAATTGTAGGCCCCTCTTGATCTTGAGGCCCTAGTCTGAAGCCTAGTTAGCCTGTAGGAAAATCCGGCCCCTGAATACAATCAATGGGGCCAAATTGAAAACTGTCCAAAGCTTCCTGTAGTCATCACAGCTAATTAAACAAAAGCAGTGTAATATCTTCTTCAAGTGGTAGTGAAAAAGATAAGATTGATTTAGATTCTTGAACTAAAAGCTTAACAAATAATATAAAATGTAAGTCAATTCTACTTTTTTTTAAGCTAATAGAAGGAATTGAAAATGAGGGGCAAAAAGTGATCACATTCTTAGTTTAAATCTGTTATATTATTATCACAGATTTAAATTAGTAAGAGATAATTTTGTGTTTGAATTGAATAAAACTTATGTAAGAAATTGCGAATATAATAGTTCAATTTCTACCTATCTGAATTAGAGCACCCTGATGACCAATTGGCTAGCTCTCTGCCCTTTGGTTTCACAGTCTTCAGATTCGATTTCTGGCTGTGGCATGGATGCTTGTTGGTGGTTCGAATCCACGTTTAACTGTAGGTCCTGGTTCAATTAGCTTCCAAAGTGTGCACAAAATAACCATAGAGCGACAACCAAACCATGGTATGGATTTCCGGTGGACGGCATTTTACCGAAGTTCCGGTTAAAATATGGAGAATTACCACAATTCTGCGTATGCGGACTAACTCAACGAATACTATCCTGCTTCCTTTATTACGTAAGATTGTAAATGGCGCAGTGGGGGCCTGATGGCCGAGTGGCCAGCGCCAGCGCCGTACCATGTGTATCGGGCTCTAGTCCTGGCGGTACCATGGAAATTTGTTGAGATTCGAATCCACTTTTTTAAAACTGTAGATAACGGTCTGCTTAGTCAAAGTGTGCCCAAGATGACCGTAGAGCGACAAACCAAAACCAAACGACGCAGTAATAGCTATTGTGTTGTATTTTGCATAGATGTGAAGTGGAAATAAAAATGTTTTTGTAATAAACCATCTTCTTTTAACCAGTCCTTCTTTTCTTTCCGGGTTTTGCCGAACTTTCTACTACTCTAATAACAGCTATTATAGATACTTTGAAAACGTTCTGGTGTGTACGGTTTTTTTTTTTTTTTTTTTTAATTTGGATTTTTTTTTATCCGAATTAACTACTAATGGGACTTATGTTAATGTTGAAAATTGTCAGAATCTTAAGAAATTAGATTTTGTGTATTTTTTACTATTTGCGATGGCATTGCATCGAATATAAAAAGGGATTTTTTTTTTTTTAATTTTTGTTTACAAACCACCATAAGAAAAAAATATCGTAAGTACTGATTGGGATATTGACCTTAAATGCTGCTGAACAATATTCAATGGAAGTTTAATCTTTCATCACCAGCATGTTAAAGTGTCGGAATTTGGAATGCTTAAGTCAAATCTTAAGGCAAATTATAAGGAAAATTCATGGACAAACTGTATCAGTTATCGATTATTTTTTTGTGTGGCTATGAACAGGTCATACATTCTAGGCACATACAAATTAGGAAGACATTAGAAATGTCTCTCCATTGACATTTGAAATGTCCTATACCAAAGTGGACAGATCTTAGTGATGTGGATATTTAGATTGAAAAAAGTCCTTCTATATTAAATGCGTAAATAACTTCAATATTTGTGAGATTTTGTTGGAATACTATATTTAGAGGGCCTGAATGGCCGAGTGGCTAGCGCTTTGGCGCTCGATACCGTAGGTTTCGGGTTCGAAGTCCCGGCGGTGCCGTGGATGTTTGTAGTGGCGGAATCCACTTAAATGTAGGTCCCAGTCTGACATGACTATAGAGCGTTGGACGTAGGGCTGATAAACGGCGTAAAAAGAAGCATCTCATATTTCGAAATCTGCTAGTAGGCATACGGCTTTGGCCCACCATGGGGGCTGTTGCGCCAATGCTGATGACTATATTTAGAATAATAACATCAGCAGTCCAATTCCTATATGAGATATTGTATTATACTAGTAAATCCGGGTCTGAATGGCCAAGTGGCTGGCGCTCACCACAGTTTTTGGTTCGAGTCCAGGCGGTGCCATGGATGTTTATAGGGGTTCGGAATCCGCTTTAAACCGTAGGTCCCGGTCCAATAGGATCGTAGAGCGTTGAGGGGGCATTGTTACTCCGCGTCGGGCCTTATCTTCAGGTTACACCTTCTTCAATTATTACGAATTCAGTTATGTATTCAATTCCTGGGTATTGCAAAATGAGTAACGTCTGTGCAGCATTTGCCTTAAGGCATCCAAGACAGTTGTCTAAGTGTTTGCCATCTGCGTTAGAAAAAATACTAGTAAACCAAATAAAAAAAAAGGAACCCAAGTTAGAATCTGAGAACTAAAATTTAATATGTGACAAAGACGGGCAAATTATATTTACACTTATAAAAAGAATGAAAGTACCGAGCTCTTAAGATCAGTAGGAAGACTGTATGGAATAGAACTGGACACTCTGAATTCTAACATAACGAAAAATTCCTCTACAATGAGTCGCATCGGAAGAATTTTAAAATCTCCTGTTCATCTGTAAACGTTATTTATTCATTTAAAATATGTACTACACATTTACACATTGTGTTTCTTTTCATATTTTGTGTTATGTTAAGTAATTTTAATTGCCTGTTTCTAAGTTTTTAGTTCATTGTTGAGAGATTGATATATCTTACAACTCTGTTAAATAGGAGCTGTTACCTTAAGAAGTGTTTGAGTATAATAACATACGCAAAAGATATGAGAAAAATGTAGCATATGAATTTCCGGTAGATGGCGTTCTACCGGAAGTTCCAAGCTAAGAACTCTGGAGAACTACCACAATTGTGCATACGAACTAACTCAACGAATACTCTTTGCACTACTTTTTATTACGTAAGATTGCAACGATGCGTAATGCCTATTCTTTTTGTGTTTCGCATAGAAGCTATTACTGTTGAATAAAGATGTCGAGTGCCTGAACGCCAGTTCATCTATTCAATGGTATGTGATGGTAGTAGGAAAGAAAAGTCATGATGAATAGATAGCCAGTAATCGTATGAATTGAGAGAAAAAAGAAGAAAGTAAGAAAATGTAAATCATCGGCGATGAAAACCTAACAAGAAATTTATGATTAAGAGTACAAGATAAATAGAGCAAAAGCAGAGCAGGAAAGAATATGCGTTGGAGTAAAACATATCTGAAAGCGATAAGTGAGCAGGAAATTATGGTGGTTTGAGGCTTCGAGATTCCATTAAGAAGTAGAGAAAAGGATACTTGTATTTTCCATTCAATTGCGTAAATATAGTTTGTGCCTTGATGAGAGGGTTTTCGTGAGTAGCAATGGTATTGAAGAAATTTCTAGAAAGTTTTGGAATATAGTTGCCAATAGAATCAACTTTTAAATCTTGATGAATTGTAGTGTTGCAGACAAACCAGGGCACCACCAGTGATGATACGTAGAAGTTTGTTTGATTGTGCAGCTAGACCCCAGATTGGGGCAGTATAGGTAAGAGATAGGCCTGAGAACTTGTTTGTAGAGAAGAAGTTTGTTTGACAAAGTTAATTTAGAAAATTTATTAATGAGTGGTAGAGTGAGATAAAAATTTTTTTTCCAACATTTTTCTTTTGATTTTTTGAATATGAGCGCGAAACGTAAGTTTATTGTCTATAATTAAACCCAGATATTTAATTCGCATAGAAGCTGTCACTACGACTATCTTGTTTCTTTCGTTCGGCGGTTCTATTTTCTTGTTAGCCGCAGCTTTCTAGTGGTCCGAGAAGTATTGATCAATCCATTCAAACATTTATGGAATCTTCATTTATTTACAAGTAATATTTACACAGATATACAGGATTGATGATAACAATTCAAAGGCAAAAGCTAAACTGGAAGACAAAATGTTCTTTTTTAGAATAAAACATCTCGTTTCCACAGAAACAGCTGGTCTCCACGGCAACAGCCCGTCTCCCACAGCAACAGATCAATTCTGAATCGGTTCCAAACGATTTTATAAAATTACCGCGTGACGCGAACTAAAGCATAAATATTCCAAGATGTAAAGTGAAAAAAAAAATGTATTGTAATAAACCAGCTCCTCTTTGATTTCGCGGCCAGATGGGCAGTTTGTTAGAATTATGGCTTTTGGTACCATGGGCTTCAGGGTTCGAATCCTGGTGGTGAGTAGATGCTTGTTAGGGGTTCGGAAACCACGTTAAACTATACGTGCCGATCTGATTAGCCTAAATTGTGCAAGAAGTGACCGTAGAGCGGCAAACCAAACCTCATTGATTTCCCTGATTTCATTCAAATTTTGTAATTGCTACGATTCCTATTAATATTTATAAATTTTGTAATTGTAATTTTTATTCGAATTTTCTTGTAATGACAACAGCTATTATCGGTACTTTCAAAACGTTCTGGAATTTATTCGTTTTCTCAATTTGGATTTTTTATTTTAATTTATGAAATAATTTATCTATAATCAACGAACGATTCCCTCTCTAAAAAAAAGGAACAATTTGTATCTTCACTTTTCAAATAATCGGTGCATAATCAAATTAAATTAAGTTTTAATGCTAAAAATTACGCTCCCTACTGAATAAATACTTTCATAGAATTAACTGTACAGAATTTGTAAATTAATTGTTTCATGTGGGTTAACTAAAACATTCATAATTTTTTCCTACATTCTTATATCTGCCCAAAAATACCATTTAAACTAAATACTGATTAATTTATTTACTAATAAAAATAAAAAATAATATAAATACTAATTAATTTTCACTTTTGGTCGATTATTTCAATAATTACTATAAAGATATCAATAAAATTAGCTGCATACATTAGTAAATAACCAAATAACAGTTAAGGAACACATCCATGATGGTTCCTTAACTGTTATTTGGGTTAAGGAATACCATGTTCTTCCTTAACTGTATATAAAGCGCCGGAGGGTGTAAAAACAGATTTTACTATTGGTACAAGAAAAGTGTTAATATGACATGCTCCCCTTATAGTTCTGCAACTGTTATAACGTGAATTCTTACTGGAAATCCGGTAGTATATATCGTATCCATCCCACTCTTCAATAATGCTGTTTCAGGACATGTGCAGCTCTTAGAGGGAGAAAAACGAGTTGCAATGAAACTCCCAAGACCATCCCAGACATGCTGTATAAGATTCTAGTCTGAAATTTCATCCATTCCATCAAGTGAATATCTTTACTTTCAAGAAATTCGTCAACTAGATGAGCCCCTTGTGAGACTCCGATCTCATCAATTAAAATGAAATCAGGGCCTATTTCAGCACTATTATTAAAAGTAGAAAGCAGAGCTGAAAGATCTCGTCCCTTTATTTAATAGCAGTCATAGAGTCTTTGGCAAAAACATGGAGCTCTGTGCCCTATTCAACATGTTGCCTGCCAAGACCATCAAATCTTCAGTGCCAAATATATCTCTGTCTTGGATATTGGAAAGCAGGTAATGGCTCCCTGGTTTTCACCAATTGGATAAGCGTTGAGGATCGGTGATTTAATTGAACCAAGACTCATCAATGAATGGACAGTCCTTGCTGATTTGGGGTATACAAAATGGATGTTCTCGGTATTATACTAAAGAGGCTAACCTGTAGGCAGAAGTAAATGAATTCCTGCAGTCAAAAGAAGTAATATTAAAAAAAAAAAAAAAAATTTAAGTGAATTCTATTTTTTTTCACTACATTGCAGAAAGTCCTTTATAAATAATATTCATTCATTTTTTTAAGTTTATCTGGCGCCATCTATTGGTAGATATATGCAACTTAAATCTAAAAAAAAATAAAATTAATGAATTAAATTTAATTACTGAATTAATATTTGAAAAAAAACTGTATTCACATCAGTGTCATCCACTACAAGTTCAAAAAATGTGTTTGAACTTGAGTGGATGAATAAAAAGCGATTTTATGAACGATTGAAAATTTGAACAAGATATATGTAGGGAGAGTGTGAGCAAATAGAAGAAATTGAATAAAGACCTTGCATCTGTAACAATAAAACAAAAATTCTAAGTTATAGATTAAAATTTTATACCATTTTATATTAATGCTAAATTGAAATTTACCACTAAATTATTATTTTTATAATTTCAATAAATAAATTTTTAACACGTGCATTTTAAATACAACACTGCCAGGATCGAAAAATTTAATCACCGACAAGTAGCAGCAATGATGCTCTTGTAACTATTTTCATCAAACAAGTCAAATCTGTAAATCGATAATAGAAGGAAATGAAAAGGACACGAGATTTGAGAAGGTGTTGTGTTCCTGTTGCATTTCATTGTGATGGATAAACAGATTAACTGATCGTCATGATTCTCGGAAGACGTTGCTCAGACTTTCTCCCGACCAATTCAATATACACTCATGTCCATAAATAAAGGATAATTCAGAATCACACAGAAATTGTACTCTAAAATAAAAAATTACACCTGTAGAATTATCACGCACATCTTGAAGAAGAATATGCAAAATAAAGGGAAACAGCAGAGGGCGCGGATAGTACGTCACAATGACGAGAGTGTAAGAGAGGGGTAAGAGGGGTATATAAGGAATGGTGGCAAAAAGTAAAATTGTTCACAAGTGCTTTAAAAGCCTTTCAGTGCAATAACCATAAGTTATGGCACAAAGGAAGCATTTGGATGATTTTTACGTAGAATTATCGGACGACTGAATGTGGGACGTACCCAGCTGGAAGTCCGAGGAACTTGGAATCGCCCAGAGTGTCATCTCCAGGCTTTGGCAACGATTCCAAGATGATGATAATGAGTAGATGTTACAGCACAGGTCGCCCCGAGTTACAACGCCGAATGAGGACCGGTATTTAGCAGTTACTGCTAAAAGAAACAGACGGAGCACAGCATCAGACCTGTCTCGTCAGCTCTCTTCCCGCTACCGGTACGACAGTTTCAAGGCAGACCGTGTACAAACGCTTATTGCACATTGGTCTAAATGCTCGCAGGCCTGTCACATGTTCCACCACAGTAAAATCACTGTCGACTGCGATTAACCTGGAGTAGAGAGCATTCATTGTGGACATCTCAACAGTGGTCTTGTGTGATGTTTTCCGACGAGTCCAGGTTTAGTTTGCAGTCTGATTCTGGCCGGACTTTTATATGGAGAGCGCCAGGTACCCGTTACCACCAAGAGAACACCATTGAACGACACTGTTACGGTGGTGCAGGATGGCTCGTTTGGGGAGGAATTACTCTTGGTTCCAGAACTGACCTGCATGTTCAGAGTGTAACGATGACAGGCCACATCTTTTGGGATGTCATTCTGGAACAACATGTACGTTTGTTTCCCGGGGCGCCATGGGTGCCGAATTTCTGTCTATGGATGGCAACGCCTGTCCTCACCGTGCAAACATTGTAGACGAATGCCTTCAATTGAGGATATCACCCGTATGGATTGGCCAGCATACTCACCGGACTTGAATCCAATAGAGCATGTGTGGGATGCTTGGCCGACGAATTGCAGCCCGTCAACCCTCCACCTATCAACCGAACTTCGAGGGCATTTCTTGATGAGTGGCATTGCTGATTCCCCAAGATCAGATTGATAATTTGATACCAGCATGCCTAGGCGTTGTAAGGCCTGTATTGCATCGTCCGGGAGACATACTCCATATTAACCGTCATACTAACCATGTTATACTGTTTTTTGTACATAGGTTCTTTTTTGAAATTTGCTCCAGGGAGTAAAAAATCGCAATTTTTATTAATTATGTCAAACATATAGCATCTTTTTTGCTCTTTTACCTTTTGTTTAATAAATAGACTTTAAGTCAAATTTATTTTGCTTCTGTCTCTTTTCTTTGTCTGAACTTCATTATCCTTTTAATTTATGGACATGAGTGTATTTAAAATTAATAAATTCCACTGGATGTGGAATTTTAAGTTTATAGTAAATGTTAATTATTAAGTTTAATACAATTAAGGGTCCTCCTTTAATTGATCTCCTCATCCAATTTTCGGTTTTCCTTAAGGAGTCTTGTTGTTATGTTTAACTCGTTCTGTCTGCAGGATGCAGCCATTGGATTCTTCTTCTCCCCGTAACAATATCTAATTTCGGTATATGAATCATATGTTTCTTTATTTGTTCCAATTCTCCATTAGCACATTTTAATATATTGCTTCAAAAATCTTTCTTTTCCCATAGTCTCGACAAATCTTCATCATACTTTCTCATAGTCCATGTTCATAGCCATACAAATATATATATAAATATATATATATTTTAAATTTATGTATGACCAACGTGTGCAGATCTGCGCATTCCAAACTAGAGATTCAGGAAACATTAGATTTTAATTTCGTCCAATACTTTAGAGGAAAAACTTACAAAATATGCAAATTATTTTAATTTTTTACACAGATGTATTTAAAAGACCAAATTTAAACTCCCATTTACAAAAATGTTGTAGTAAGCTACACTACAAAAACAAAAGAAATGAGAAAACCAAGGAAGAATTATCCAAATGAGCGAAAATATAATATAAATAAGAAAATGAACTGTTGATTTGTTTGAAGATTAGCTTCTTGTTCCTCGAACCCAAAAGAAAATTGCCGTCCTGGATAAATAACTTTGTTTTATTGTAAAGGTCAGCTCGTGTAGTTAAATTATACAAAATTATGAAGTATATAAAAAAAACTATTTGCATGAATCACGTGAGCTGAGCTTCTGGAAATGATTATGCGCGTGCGTGATAAATGCATCTTTTCTGTAAAATTTATAATTTTAATATGATTTTATCCGAGTTGGGTGATTTATTTTATAATAAAAATTATTGAATGTTGGAAACGTTTTTTCAATTCCTACTATTAGTTCACACTCTCCCTATATTGTATATATCTTGTTCAAATTTTCAATCGTTCATAAAATACTTTTTATTCATCCACTCACGTTCAAATACATTTTTTTTTTGAACTTGTAGTGGTTGGCCCTTCGTGATAATACAGTTTTTTCAAATATTAATTCATTCATTAAATTTAATTCATTAATTTTAGTTTTTTTAGATTTAAGTTGAATGTTGCATGTATCTAATAATAGATGGCGCCAGAGCAAAATTTCAATTTTATTTGTAAAGGACTTTTCGGCAATATAGTGGAAAAAAGTAGGAATTGACTTTAAAAAATTTATGTTACTTGTTTATGCTGCTTTTACACATAAGTAACATATACGATTAAATTTTCAGAGGATTTGAATTTTTAATTTAGGCGAATGAACCTACATAGAGCAAGACAATTAATGAAAGATCCCGGCTAGACCTTATATAAGCTGTTATTTGGTCAAGTATGGAAGGCAAAGATTTTTTTTATTTTTATGGAGAGATGAAAATGAAAATTTCAGAAGAATACATCAAATTTTTCTCCACTATGCCAGAAATAGTAGTGACGTTATTAAGCATCTAAACTATAATAATCTTGGCGGCATGATGATCAATTGGTTATCGCTCTGGTCTTTGGTACAGCAGGCTTTCAGGTTCGAATCCTGGGGGTGGTGGCATAGATATCTGTGAGTGGTTCGAAATCCCTGTTAAACTGCAGAACCCGGTTTAATTAACCTAAAGTGTGCAAAAATTGACCGAAGAACAACAACCAATAATCTTGATAACTTAATCATTCCTTCAAAATCTAAACTCTGGCAGTTCTCAACTAGCGGGCTTGATCCTCTCCCAGTTCAAGTAAAATGTATGGACGTTAAAATTTATAGTCACCTCCATTTAGGCCCATTGTTTTTTTTATATTAAATATTTAGTATTTTTAATGCATCAGTGTTTTCTTGATAGTGTTAATTTTATTATCTCGCCAGAAATTGTTGATTGAACCGTAGAGTTAACCTGTTAAACAATCACGTACTAATGTTTTTCCAGGTCTAATTTTATTAAATATTCGTCAAAATATTAAAAGTTAACATAAGTGGTGCAATAGATGAACTAGCAAAAAAAGACATTTAATTTATAATTTGCTTATGTAAAATTTTTAGAAATTAAATTTTCTTTTGTGCTATACTTGGTTTTAACGTTTTCTTTATTTATTTTTTATATCTTGTATTCTTAAGAGTCTTTTAGGGTTTTCATTTCTTGTTTGATCTGACGTGGCGTCAAACCTTTAAATGGAACTTTTTGGAATCTCCCTATATATATCTTGTTCAATGTATTCTTGTATATGTTCAAATTTTCAATCGTTAATAAAATACTTTTTATTCATCCACTCAAGTTCAGATACATTTTTTTTTTTTTTTTGGAACTTGTAGTGGATGACACTGGGTGTTAATACAGTTTTCTCAAATGTTAATTCAGTAATTAAATTTAATTAGTTAATTTTAGTTTTTTTTTTTAGATTTAAGTTGCATATATCTACTAATAGATGGCGCCAGATAAACTTTAAAAAAATGAATGAAAACCTATTTATAAAGGACTTTCTGCAATAGAGGGGAAAAAAAGTAGGAATTGACTTTAAAAAAAAAAAAATTTTTTTATATTACTTGTTTTTAATTAGAAAGGAAAGTTCAAGAAACGGGGATGAAATTTTCATCCAATGAGAGCGCTATGATCATTTTAAAGTGAATTTTCTGTTTCTGCAATAGTAAAAATGAACTAATAGAAAATGAAGTTTTAGTAAAAAATAAACTAATTGCAAATTCCATCTTATTTTGCTACTTTTTAAATAAGTATCAAATTATACATTAAAATAAATAGCAAAATAAAATGGAAAAAAAAATCGGAAAGAGCTTCTAATTGAAAATTTATTATGAGGGTACTACGATATCTCAACTAAGAGAGTGAATATTGTGTTTATTTTATCTAAAATTATATGATCAATTAAAATGATTGATAAATTTTATTTGAGCTTCATTAAAAGTTTTGAAAAATGTGCATTTCTTTTACCTAAACTATGAGAATTTATTTTTTGTATCTATTTTAAATTGACGTCACTAATCAAATATTGAAAAACAGTTTTTGAAAATTCCAAGTCCCTTAAATATTTATTTACCGAAACTAAAACTTGTATTATTTAAAATATGTTTATTAATTATTATAATTTTATTAATGTTTATTAATTATTATTTCTCTAATATATTTTAAACATACTACTGTGCCCAAAAAGTAAGACCAATTATTATTTTTTTTTTCAAAAACTCTTTATTTATTCTTCCAAATTTATTTCATCGCTTTCAAAAGAATCCTCCAGACACAATGCACTTATGGCAACTTTTGTTCTAATCCTCAATGCATGCTAAAAAGTCATCGGCAGGGATGGCCTTTACGTTGATTAAGCCGATTTACGTTGAATCTCTTCTATCGATTCAAAACGCCGTCCCCGGAGTGGTCTTTTGAGTTTAGGAATAGCCAGAAACCGCACGGTGTGTATACGGTGGTTGTGGAACGATATGAGTTTCATTTCTGACGGAAAAGTTACGAAGAATCAATGCAGTGTGAGTTGGTACATTCAGTATTTTCGGTACCAATCGAGATTTAACGCGTTTGAGACCCAACGTGGAATTGACCGATCCTTTTGAAATTCCAACCTCATCAGCAAGGTCTCTAATTTGAAATCGACGGTTTTCAAAGCACCAAATCTTTAATTTTTTTAATGTGAACTTCATCGGTTGAGGTTGATGGTCGATCAGAGGCTCTTCGACTTCAACGCGTTCTCTGCCTTCTTTGAACTGTTTCTACCACTTCTAAACATTTCTTTTCGTTATAGGAATGCTCACCGAATGCCTTCTGCATTATTCCATACGTTTCCGCAAACAAAATTGAATGCAAGTTCTTTGCTCAATTCATTCAGACATTTCAAAATCGCCGGAATCAGTTTTAGCGAAATTGAAATTCCATAAGCCCCGGAATTTTAAATTGGTCTTACTTTTGAACACAGTAGTGCATTTAAATAAACCAATTTTACAAATGCCCCAGCAGTATGAGTAAGAAAAATAAAATTCTTTTATTAAGTAAGTGCAAAATAAATGTTTTTCATTTTAAAAAATCATAGTTTATCCTCAATTTCTTACAAAAACTATTTTTTTTTATAGACCATCCCACCGACAGCCGCCAAAGACGCGTGCCAGACAGAGATGGATTCATCCAACCTCCAAAACACCCTGTAAGAAAATACTGCTCCTTCCTATCCTAACCCCAACACCAGTCAGTTAAGTAGCAGTGATATTAACTCTTTATTCTACCTAATGCAAATTCTATTCCTTACGAAGTGGCTGATAGCACTCCCGAACAGTTGGCATGGCAACCTAGAATACTGCCTTTCTTTTGCCAAAGCCATGAAGGATTTTAATAGCATGTTTCCTTTTACTTAAATCCGTGAATAGCATCTGTTCTTTCTAGGCATAGATTCCTTAAATTAAATGTAGGCTCGGAAGAAGAGCAAAGACTTAAAAAATAAATTAATACAACACGGTATCGAATTCAAGTGCTTCATATTAAAGCAAGAAAGACCTCTTAAAATACCTATTCATTGACTACTACTTTTGTGTACTACAAAAGAGAATGTAAATTAATCTTTTATTTAGGTTTTAAAATTATTCCTGATAACCAACTTCTTAAAGGCAACAAACAACCTATGCAGTCACATCTCTTAGGAAATCTATAACGTTATTTTACTCGAATTAGTATTGAGCGAGTCCCTCAGTGTTATCAATGCCAAGGGTAGTGTCGCACGCCATCTTCTCCTGCATCTATTCGTAACTGGAATGATTATAATTTTCACTTACAAAATACTAATTTAAACTGATTAGCATCGATAAAGCTGATATCGCTATCCAAAATTTTACTAAATCTCTTTATGGCGCTTTAGATAAACCTTCTATGCCTACTACCCTGCCGGAAATTAGTGGTCTGATGGCCAATTGGCTAACGTTATGGCCTTTGGTACCACAGGCTTCTGATTCGAATCCTGGCGGTGGCATGGCTGTTTGAGTAGTTCGAAATCCACGTTAAATTGTAGGTCCGGGTCTAATTAGCCTAAAGTGTGCACAAAATAACCGTAGAGCGACAAATCAAACAAACCTGGCGGAAATTAAAAATATTAAATTCAGAAATTTCGTACGCAGAAATTAGCAGAGAACTGCCGGAGGTTTCAGTATTTTCGGTACCGATCGAGATTTGTTGCGTTTGAGGCCCAAAATGGTCCGATCCTTGAAATTTCAACATCATCAGCAACAGGTCTCTAATTGTAAATCGACGGTTTGCAACCACAAAATCTTTTGTCTCAATTTTTTTGACCTGAGCTTCGTCGGTTGAGGTGGATGGTCGACAGAGGGCTCTTCGTCTTCAAAACGTTCTCTGCCTTCTTTGAACTGCTTTTACCCCTTCTAAACATTTATTTCCGATGTAGGAATGCTCACCGAATGCCGTCTGCAACATTCTAAAAGTTGCTGCAAACAAAATTGAATACAAGTTCTTTGCTCAATTTACTCAGATATTTCAAAATCGCCGGGATCAGTTTCAGCGTCTCACAAAGCCAAGCGTAACTCAAACAATAATGACGTCAAATTTCACACAGATGTCAAGGACAGTGCCAGCAACCTAAAAAGAAAATCTTTTTTCTTTCTAATGCAGCCGGTAAACACTAGGACAGCTTGGTCTTGGATGCCTTAAGGCAAGCGCTGCACAGACGTTACTCACTTTGCATTACCCAGGGGCGCGTGTAACTTGAAGATAAGCCACGGACGCGGAGTAGCAATGCTCCCGTAACGCTCTACTATCCTATTAGACCGGGACCTACGGTTTAAAGTGGATTCCGAACCACTACAAACAGCCATGGCACCGCCGAGACTCGAATCCGATACCTGTAGTACCGAGCGCCAGAGCGCTAGCCACTCGGCCATCAGGACCCCTAAAAAAAAAAAAAAAAAAAAAAAATGGTCTTACTTTTGGACACAGTAGTATATCTAGTATTTTTCCCATCCAATGAGATTCGTCTCTTAATTCTAGATCAGCCCATCTTTGCGAGTTGCAACTTTTGTTTGTAAACAAACTCTTACCTTTCTTTCTCCGCCCCTTTCTAATTATGGCATCTCTTTGGCGCAAAGGGATTTAATTATAAAAAACAGACGACATTTTTCAAGATTGTCTTTTTAGTTAATAATTTAGTCATAAAGAACCACACAGACCCGATTTATTCCCTCTTAAAAAAATCCTTCAAATAAATAACCTGCCTATAGAATGTCTCCGATCACATTCAAATTATGCCAAAGAATGACTGTGGTCTAGACCAGGGTTCTCCAAACTTTCCAGCCTTAGGGCCATACTGTTTACTCCCGTAAGTACCAAGAGCCCAAACCGTTTTAGTTTTTCTGCCTTTTTTATCTATAATTTCTGACTAGTCGCCGAGTACGCGCTCTGAGCGAGCGTGCGCTTGCTAAATTCGCTGGTTCAATTACTACAATTACTATGTTTATCGATACGACCGTGACACTTGACGACATCTATTGGTTAATAGCGGGAATAGATAGATATAACTACCGAGGGTAAACCGCGGGATGTTCGCTAGTTTATAATGTTAGTGGGATTCATTTCAATTATTTGTTAGTTGTATGCTTAAGTTACATTTACTGCGTATTATGCTTGTCATTAAGCTCTACCTATCAAGTAAATAAAACCGAGTTATTGTCATTCTGTGTTTTTTTTTTTTTTATTCAACTTATTACAGCAATAACAATAAGCTATTCGCTAAGCTGTCGCGGGCCGGATTTGGGCCCGCGGGCCGTAGTTTGAAGACCCCTGATCTAGGATAAAAATATTGACTCTCACAGATTTCAACTGGATATATCTATTCGTACTTTTTCCAGCCCAATCAGATTTATTCTTAATTCTAGCTTCTCCCGCTCAGACTACCTTTGCGAGTTGTAATTTTTTTTACCTTTGTTTACAAACAAACTCTCTTTCTCTGTCCTTTCCTTCTTTCCATAGAATTTCAAATTATGGCATCGTACAAAGGAATTTAATTATAATGATATTTTTTCTTTTCTTTCAATTTATTTTTACACAGCATGTTGCTCAAATTATTTTAACTTATGCTGACAAAAAAATCTGAATACATTTTATCACTTTGTAGAAGAAATTATGTAAAAAAAAAATGTTTAAAATTTTATGCCATTTTTTTATTACTATTATTATCGAATCTGTCAGTAGTGAACACTGAATTTTTAATAATGTGAAAAACAGAAACCAACATTTCCAGCTATTTCCAATAAATATTATTTTATAATTAATTAATTTTTAAAACATAAATGCAGCTGACAAACAACAACGTTAATTCTTCCTATATGTACTGAATCACCTCCTCCGCTCCTGCTTCTGGGTTCTTTTGCGCTCCTTTTCTCTGCGTTCATCCTGCTTTTGCTTCTGTTTCTCGCGGTTCACTTTGTCTGCCACCTTCTTCTGCTCTGACTCGCTCTTTAACTTTTGCCGCCTTTCACGTTCCGCCTGAGCCACGGCTTCCACGTTGTGATTTTGAACAGCAGCTGCGCATATGTTAAGAAATCAAAACACAATAGGGATGAAATTAGGAATTGCAATATCGGAACAAAGTTCAATACCGGTATATTCGGTATTTTTAGATCTTTTTTTTTTTTATTTCCAATGGCAGATTATGAACAGTTACAGCAAAAAAAGAACAATGGAAAAAAAAAATATACAACAACAAAAATAATACAACAAACATGAGACAGAGTTCATTAATCTAATAATAATGCCAAGTTGCAGATCTTTAGTTATTAAAAAGTGTACCAGGGGCACCATGGGAGGTAGATCTTCTGCGTACCCCGAGAAGATCTACTTCCCCGTGGTGCACCTGGTAACACTTTTTGTAGATCTTGATACCGGTTTTAATAGTAGTAGAAATTTTGAAAAAGAAAGAAAACACAGGTGTTTTTTTTTTTTTATTTTTTATTTGCCAGTTTTATTAGAGAATGTAAATATCACAAAAAATTTTTAACTTATGAATGTTGTTGTTGTTGTTGTGTCCCCCTCATGGGAGGATGGGTGCAGCTTGTTGTGATGGAGCACCCGTAGGTAGAAGTCTGACTTCTGCTCCATGACGCTCTTACAACCATAGGAGACTGGGACTCTACGCCTTAAAGTGGATTCCGAACCACTACAAACATCCATGGCCACCGCCGGGACTTTGAACCCGAAACCTGTGCACCGAGCGCCAGACACGGCCATTCAAGCCCCATGTAACTTATGAATTATAATAATATATAAAGAATCACAAAAAGTAAAGGAACATCTTATTTACAAAAAAGTGTAAATATCACTATTCAGTCTGTATAATTACAAATTTTTGAAATGTGATCTTAAAAAACATAATGCATCAATTGTACTATCATTATGCCAGCAACGTAATTTTAAAGTGCAAAAATTATCAGCTGTCGAAAAACGCTCTTTCAGCATCTACGTTAGTTGGTGATACTGTTAGCAATGCTATATACTTTTTTCCAAGTATTTACCTCTAAATCCTCTTCTTCAAATAAATTTATTTCTGGGATTGTTTTGGGATATAGTCGATTTCTGTATTGTATTTTGCTTGTTGAAATTTTTTTAGTTACCGCTAATTCTAATTTTTGTTCAAGAGACAATTCCTTTCTTCAATCGACATTAGTGTCATCATAATTTCTAGTTTTCAGATAAGAATTCTAAATTTCTAGTAAAATACCGGACATTACAAAAATTGTACAAATGACTCAAAATCCCGGTTTGGTATCCCGGTATTGCAATCCCTAGATGAAATGTTTAACAAAATATTCAGAGAGATGACAATATTTTCACAAGCAAACAGAATGTTGATTTTTAATGCAGCTTAGTAAATTTCTTCCTTATAAGAAAAAGAGATTTATTTAAAAACCCTACCATATTAAATAACACCAAAAGTATGAACAAGAGACACTTATTATTAGGGATTGCAATATCGACCAAAAGCTCAATACCGGTATTCGGTATTTCTTTATTTTAATACCGGTAGCAGAAATGTCACTGGTGCTGCTCATTTTACTCTATCATTTCATCCA
>BPLR01009125.1:0-69581 GCA_021605095.1 Caerostris extrusa | reverse complement strand
ACGTATTGCTGCTTCAAAAAAATTATAAAAATATTAATATGCTTTGACACTGTATCATGTTTAATTAATATGTGCGTGACGCAAAGTTTCAACAATATATTAGAATGGACCCCATTAATGCCCCCTAGAATTCTGCATGACATTGACCACAGACACTCTAGTGCAAAACCCTTGAACTTTATCTGATATGTGGCTGATTTTTTTTTAGCAAAATAAGAATTAAATGTTGGCTATGTTATAAAAATAAAGTACCTAATAATATGATATTACACCACTTTAATGAGTGTTATGATCCAACTCTTTGCTTGTAACTAAATGCAAAAAGTGACAAATCAATGATTTTTATAAAACAGACTTTTGATATGCAAAACCTTGTTCCCAAATTTATGTCAGATTCAAACAAGCTTCAGCATTTTAATGTATCATCTAGTAATAACCACAACGACTTTGTTTCAAGTTATTTTAAAATGGAACATTTTTTTGGTAAAATATTGTAGAAATAATAAATAAAAATACATGTACATAGGCATCCTGCATCCAGACTAGTATGTCATTGAAAAGTTTTTATGACTTAGTCCTGCACAAGTTAGAAAACAGGTCTCAGTAAAGTCGTCATCAATTTGACATTCAAACAAAATGACTTTGACTTTCTCTAATAACAATTCTTGAATGAACTTGACTGCATACTAAAAAGAAATATTCCCTAATTTGTTATGACCTAGTTTAAATGGATTCACAATGTCATCTAATAATTTGTTAGATAATAATTTGTTCGTGATGCCTATTTTAGATCTTTTTTGAAAGCCAAATGCACGAAACGTAATACGTGAGTTATTGTTCGACCTTTAACATGAAATCCATTCATTCAATATAAATAACCGACAGCAATTTTTTATTCAAGAAGTTAAATGCCTGTTATACATTATGAAATAGAATGCTTAAAGGGAAAAGCTCTCTTTTCATTTATCAAAAAAAAAAATGCAAAGTGAATTGATCATCATAAGCACAATAAAATGATCACATTTTGAAATGAAGATTGAATGAAATGTTTTAAATCATTTTTATAATCAGATTCAAAGATTCGGAACAATTGTCTGGTTAGTTTAGTTTGGTTTGTCGCTCACGGTCATACCCTCTCGTGCTAAGCAGACCGGAGACCTACGGTCGGGCGGATTCTGAACCACCACAGATCCTTGATGGATACCCGAACCCGAAGCCTGTGGCGCTCGGTTACCGCCAGGTTTCGAGTTTCATAGTCCCAAGCGGTACCATGGATGTTTATATTGGTTCTGAACTAATTTTAAACCTTAGGTCCCGGTCTAATAGGGATCGTAGAGCTGCGTGAATATTGTACATCTGAGTCCGTAGCTTATCTTCACACGCAATGTCTAAGTGTTTGCCAGCTACATTAGAAAAGTTATGCATTTCTAAATTTTCTAAACAAATGAATGCCGTCGTGCTAACTATAATCCATTCTAATTGAATGGATAGATACAGATACCAGAAGCAACAAAAATTGTATTGTACTTTAAAAGGCAGTACCAAACCATTTGAGTTTTCTTCAAATACCCGAAAGTGTACAAGACATATATAAAATTACACCAATTGAGAAAAAGTACTCATGGACGGGCCATATCGTATGCTATGATTCTCCTGGAAATTTTATTACTTTTTAAATAATTTTTAATAGCCTTTAATAGAAGTTCCTTGACACTTTTGTAGCGCAAGACCTAGAACATTTACGTAGAACAATTTCACCAAAACAAGACCATTAGCTAGAAAATGGTTCGCTTTTATTTAATTTCCTAGTTCACTTACAACAATTACTTTCTAAGTTCAGCAGTGACAGTTTGGCCCAATTCCAATCTTCCATTTTTGCACCTTCCTTGCAAATTTTTCTGAGAGCAGAAGTTCAAGACCACTCATTAAAATAAAGATCACCAACTTGAACCAACACACACGTGATTTTTTTTTTTTTTTTTTTTTTTTTGCACACTATAACAGAGTACATCTATTCAAATACTTTGCAAACATTTTTTTTTTCTTAATGATTGCTTTTTTTGTTATCTTTTTTTTTTTACTTACTAGCATTGAGGATTAAGTTATTTTGTTCTCATCTGTATTTGCTTTTTAATATTTCCTCCCTTATTATTCTGGAGCTCATTTATGATCATTGGAAAATATACAAATTTTGCCAGCTATTTAGTGCTGATAAAATAATGTTGCAAAATCACAGAAACTTATAACTTATTTGTTCACCTAATACAATTTATTGCCATATTGTGGCACTTGGGAGAACAAAGAACCAGCACGATATAATAAACTTGATTCTAATATTAGCTAAATTTTTCAACGATGATAAATTCGAAACTATAGAATGGGAAATTTCAGGTGATTTACTTTCCCACTCTAAGAATTCATTAATTGGTTAACTGAAATCGCATATTTTTAAACCTAAGGGCCAGATAAGATAATTAATATTTCCTTTTTTGTTTACTAATATCATTTGTGTAAATATTTTTTATATATATACATAAATTTATTTTTTATCTATATTTGTGTTCATTATTTTATGGGCCATGTGATTATCATCTGGTGCCTGAAAGCTTAGCACTCTGGCTCTCGGTGCCAGCAGGTGTCGGGTTCGAGTCCCGGTGGTACTAGTAGATGCTTGTAGTGGCTCGTAATCCACTTTGCCGTAGATCCCGGTCTCATATGACCCGTAGAGCGTCACAGAGTCCAATCAGACTTCTTCTCACCCATATCATTCCCAAACTGTAAAGGAGCAACTCATCTCTAGGCACAGTGATGTGGTATGGTGTAGTAGTAGTAGATTCAAACAATAAGAAAAAAAAACAGTTACATTTTAAACCGTAAGTCCCAACCTAATATAACTGTAGAAAGTAGAACTGCCAACCCTATACGGAAAAAGAAAGCATTCATGTCTCGAAATCTACCAGTAGGCAGAAGTCCATGGCCCACTACGGGGCTGTTGTTCCAATGAGCAAGTAGAAAAAATCTACATTCCGAAATTCCCACTTTCTAAATATTGATTATAAATAAATAATTCAAACATATCTTCCATACTATTGTGATACTATTACCATTAACAGTGCGGCCATGTGTCACATTAATTGCACTGCCAAAACTTGTACTTAATGAGTGAGAAACTTCAAAATTCGTCCATTTTCTATCCGGATATATTCGGTGAAAAATTAACCAGGAGAAACATTACAGTTCAGTTCCTCCACGTCAATTTTCAGACACGTTCAACAGCCAATGACGTCCAAGATGCCTGATATGCACTGAGAAACATCGAACGGATTTCCTGATAAAAGAAAAATATCCCTTGCACTAATTTTAGTGCATCTAGTCAAATTTCCTGTTGGTGGGTTTGCCACTTCTACTTGAAAATAGAAATAATCCTAAGGCGACAGAAAGATCATTTCCGTGCCCGTATCTAATATTCATCATCCAATACGTTCACCCCTCACAATCATTCGCTCAAGTGGTGAATGAAACAAATGAGCTCTATATATCATTCAAGAAATACCATACATCATCATATACCATATATCATCAATGAAAATTCAACCCGAGAATTACTGGTTCTTGTTCGTTAAGGAGCTTGACGAAATTATGAAGACCTTCCCAAAGCTCTACGAGATGCTGCCAAAAAATAATAATAAATAAACTCATAACATACTGGATAATCTCATTATTTATTAGAAACTTTATCAAACTCTCATTATTCATTTATTATCTCGAATTTTATTAGAAACTTTTCTCAGGCAGCAAAATAAGCGCCATATTACTATGTCCAAAAAGTAAGACCAGTTTTCAATTTAGATTTCCGAGCATATAGTATTTTAATTTTTTTTTTTTTTCTTTTTAGGTTGTTGTTGGCACTGTCCTGTGAAATTTGACGTCAAAATATTCATTAGTGCTTGAGTTACGTTTGGTTTTGTGAGACGCTAAAACTGATACCGGCGATTTTTGAAATGTCTCTTCAATCGACTCAAAACGGTGTCCCCGGAGTGGTCTTTTTGAGTTTAGGGAATAGCCAGAAGTCGCACGGTGTAAAGACGGTAGTTATGAAGCGATATGGGTTTCATTTTGGAGAAAACGTCACGAAGAATCAATGCAGTGTGAGCTGACGCATTCAGTGTTTTCGGTACCAATCGAGATTTGACGCGTTTGAAGCCCAAAATGGAATTGACCAATCCTTTTGAAATTCCAACATCATCAGCAAGGTCTCTAATTGTAAACTGACGGTTTGCAAGCACCAAATCTTAAATTTTTTGGACGTGAGCTTCGTCGGTCGAGGCTGATGGTTGACCCGAGGGCTCTTCGTCTTCAACACGTTCTCTGCCTTCTTCGGACTGTTTTTACCACTTGTACACATTTCTTTCCGATATAGGAATGCTCACCGAATGTCTTCTGCTGCATTCTATACGTTTCTTCAAACAAAATTTAACGCAAGTTTTGCTCAATGAATTCAGACATTTCAAAAATCGCCGGAATCAGTTTTAGCATCTCACAAAACAAAAAGCGTAACTCAAGCACTAATGAATATTTTGACGTCATATTTCATACAGATGTCAAGGACAGTGCCAGCAACCTAAAAAAAAAAAAAAAAATTGAGATTCCATAAGCCCGGAAATTTAAATTGAAAACTGGTCTTACTTTTTGGACACAGTAGTAAGGATTTCTACTACTCTTCATGTTTTTGAGAACCGCTTCTAAGGTATGGTTTTATTTTTATTGAATTCTGAAATTTTTTCTAACTTTCCCTCTGTTAGTATTCTAGAAAATTCAATTTTTTTTTGAATCTTAACTTTCAATTTTGAAGTAGATTTGATCCCCATGTTGAGATTCGGCTTAAATGTCAGTTTTTATTTCTTGCCTCTTCTAAATAGAAGTAATTTTTATTCCCCCATCTTATTAATATTCCCCCCATCTTATTTTATTCCCCATTTTTATTCCCCCCATCTTATTAAATGTCACTTTTTGGATTTTATTAAATGAAAACGAATTAATTTTTTGGTTACATAAAAGTCACAAAATTCTTCAAATGTAATAAAAAAAAAAAATTATTTTTGGATTAAATTAATACGTAAACTTTTTATAAAGCAAGGTAATATGAAATTCATAAAATAGATCAAATAAAATTAGAAATAAACAAATCTAAAAATTTTAAATAATTTTAGCAATTAAATTTTTAAGTAGACTTTTTAATTATTATTTATTTTTGAATCCCTTAGTTTAATATTTATTATGCTATAGTGCATATCAATAAAGAGATAATAAATTTGGGGCATAACAATAAAGAGATAATTTTTCTCTAGAGATAATTTTAAGAGATATTAAAAGAGATAATTTTTTAATTTTTATAATTAATTTTAAGAGATAATTTTAACCATAATGTTAGTATTCAAACAATAACAATGTACAAGTATAAAATACATTTTACTACCAAAAATATTGATTATCGAACATTTATTACGATGTCAGCAATTTAAATATTATCATGAAAGATAATATCTTAATTTTATCTAATCATTGTCAACATTCTTTCACAAACCGATGATAATAAACAAATAACGATAATAAAATGATTCCTCATTATATAACAATTTTTCATTTAGCATTATACATATGCTGTTATCATTCACATAAAAGCTAAAATAATAATATTTTATAAATTTGCAAATTGAACAAATTAAATCAACAAATATAAAAACTGTAACTGTATGTAAATTAGAACAATGTAACATACACCTTTTAACCATTACTGGTAGAAATCATGAATTTTCGAATTTTTTGATCAAAAGCACAGCAATGATAATTTTACCTTTTTTTGGTTATTTCTAATGCAAAAGAATGTAAACGTCCATAATAATTCTAAATAGTTTTTACATATAAATGTAAAATATGATTAATTTTAATTGATCATTTTTAGACAAAAATAATAAAGATCTTCAATTGATTCCCAAGATATAATCTGCTTTAGCGATATAGTGTACCAAGTTGTACTCAAACATTAAGCATCTCTATTGCATTACAACACTGCTATCTTACACAGATATTACTATCTTAACAATAAAGATCTTCAATTGAATCCTACAAAATGATTTTCATTACTGATGTAGTGCACCAATTATCTTAAACATTAAACATCCCTATTGCATTACAAACATTACTATCTTACACAGACATTACTTACACAGACATTACTATCTTAACAATAAAGATTTTCAATAATAAAGATCTTCAATTGAATCCTACAAAATGATCAGCTTTACTGATACAGTGCACCAAGTTGTTCTTAAACATTAAACATCTTTTGCATTACAAACATTACTATCTTAACAATAAAGATCTTCAACTAAATCCAACAAAATGATCTGCATTACAAACATTCTTAAACATTAAATATCTCAATTACATTACAAACATTAATATCTTACACAGACATTACTATCTTAAATAAATCTTACACATTTCATTAAACAAAAATAAATATCATTATACTGACTTTTAATGTAAAGTATAAACTATAATATATCCACTCACCAAAGCAAAACAGAAAGAAGCACATTTCAAAGGAAGCTCCAAACATAGTCTTCTCACAGTCGTATACTTTCCTTTTGCTTAGAAAGAAGCACGCGTGCAGTTTCTAGTCATAAATTAAGGGTAATTTACATTAATCTTATTGTTTTCAGATACGAAAAACTCTACTTCAACAAGCTTATAAAATCGATTTAATAGCTCTTTAAATCCAATGGAGTGTATTAAATGAGCGGGTTTAGGCGTAACATGGAAAGAAACCATGTATGACCTCGGATTGAAAAAGGTTAAGGTATTCACAAGTTGTCAACTGTAGTTAAGATTTCTTTCAAGGTCATTCAACTGTGGTTTTTTCGTCATGCGTTGTTAAGTTTATTTCTCAGTAAACGATGTTTTTCACAATTTCAATAAAACCTACTTTTCTTTAAGAAGCAAATAAAAATTCGTTTTATTGCTCCTTTTTAAATCTATTATTAACTCGAAATTAAATTGTGTTTCAAGTTCTTGAGGAAACATGGCGAATTTCATGAATATGCAAGATTTGTAAAATTATATCTTATCATATCGGTAACGTCTACAAAATTTCTTTTCGAGATTTTGTGATTATCTTGCAAAAGGGAGAACGTATTAAATCTTAATTTTTCGATAAAAACATTTGAGTTGAAGTTCTTTTAAAAAGCAAATTAAATTTATTCTTTTTTATCATTGTTTGCATCTATGTATATATATCTATATCTATATATAAATGGTTATTTGTATGTATAATACTCCAATGTATAACACATAGCGTTCTAATTTTTGTTTTGAAATTATATTCTTTGGCCATGAAAAAATTAGGATAAACTTTAATTAGATCTTTTAATTAAATAAAAACTATTGTACTAAACTATATTTTACTTTATTTATATTAATAAAAACTATATTATTAAACGAAAACATCCCTTGTGACGTATTAGAGAAATGGTCAGTAGACCTCAAGACTCTCACTCGAGAGGAAGTATAATGCAACCTGCGCTCCTGCTGAGAAAAGTTTAGTTTATAGTCTCATCCCGAGAAGACATATTTATATATATGTTTATGTAGTATATTTCACGTACCTTGCGCATAACCGAGTTTCGGGTTTTCATCTTAGAAATGGATATGTGTCTCTAAATGTATATGTGGGGTGTTGAAGATTAATTTTTGTAGGATGTTCCAATTGTTCGGTGCCACAGATGTCGGGTTCCAGTCCCGGTGGAACCATGGATGTTTGTTAAAGTTTGGAATTCATTTTAAACCTTAGGTCCCGGTCTAATATGACTGTAGAGCGTTGTACCTGTGGCTGATAACCCTATACAGCAAAAAGAAAGCATCTCCTGTCTCGAAATCTGCCAGTAGGCAGACGGCCTGGACCACCATGGGGCTGTTGCGTCAACGAAGAAGAAGTATCCGATCATTATTTGTTCATCAAAATATTTAACTACATCCTATCGTGGAATAGGGTAATTTAACAGTTGCTCAACCACAATCATTGTTCAGCCAAAATCCAACAAAACCCTTTCTTGTTCAAAAGAATGAAAGCATTTCTGTTTGAATCAACATAATACTGGACTGCAAATAAAATTACAGAGAAAAATATTTTTCTCTTTCATTTTGAACTTGTCCACGCTTTCCTGTCCACGTTTGTTTTGAAGAGCAATTCCTATTGTCACGTTTTTGTTTCTGTTGTAAAAGTTTATAGAAAGTTCGAGACAAAGAATATCCGAGTTTGTATTCATTTCAGTGGGTTTTTATATTTATTCAGTCGTTTTTTTATGATGCATGGAAAACAATGCATGATAACATGTCAGAGTAACCATAAAAGTATTGCTCTTCCTGTAATCTGTTCTGTTTTATGTCATGGAAATTCACTTTTGCTATTCAGTATTCATTTCTTATATATGTATATGTTTTATGTAAAAATTAAGCTTTGATTTTAAAAAAGAAAATGATGCTATTGCTGAATTTTCAGTGAGCTTTGTAAGAAAATTTGGCCTTATTTTATAATGTAAATAACTTTTAGAATTAAAGTTTTAAGGAAATTGCTTACAATTAAGTTAAATAAGCGTTTGTTATTTAATTTTGACATTCCGAAGATTTTAAAACAATTAAAAAATTAATTTAAGATTTCAAAAACGATTCATTTCGTTATGATTTCAAAAATCAGTATTTTAAGTTGTAAACAAATGAGGCAAATTTTTTAAGGAAATACATTATTAATTTATTCAATTAAACAGGGGATAGCTAAAATTTAAATTTTACTCTTTAAATTTATTAAAGGAGAAAACAGATTATACATTTTTTTTTCATTCCATCTAATGAAATAGTCTGTTGGTTATCAAACTATATCGAACTATAGAATATAGTCTAACCAACAGATTATAGAATATAGCCTGTTGGTTATCAAACTACATCACAAAATACTTTCTGTTGTTTATCAAACAACATCAGACTATGTCGCCGAATGTAATCTGTTGGTTATCAAACTGCATCAGACAATGTCGCAGAATATAGTCTGTTGGTTAACATACTACACACATGTCCATAAATTAAGGATAATGAAGTTCAGGCAAAGAAAGAGACAGAAGCAAAACAAATTTGACTTATTTGTAAAGTCTATTTATTAAGAGCAAAAAATATGCTATATGTTTGACATAATTAATAAAATTGCGATTTTTACTCCCTGGAGCAAATTTCAAAAAAAGGACCTATTTACTAAAAACAGTATAACATGGTTAGTATGATGGTTAATATGGAGTATGTCTCCCGGACGATGCAATACAGGCCTTTCAACGCCTAGGCATGCTGAGTATCAAATTATCAATCTGATCTTGGGGAATATTACACCACTCATCAAGCAATGCCCTCCGAAGTTCCGGTTGACAGGTGGGAGGGGGTTGACGGGCTGCAATTCGTCGGCCAAGCATATCCCACACATGCTCTATTGGATTCAAGTCCGGTGAGTATGCTGGCCAATCCATACGGGGATGTCCTCCAATTGAAGGCATTCGTCTACAATGTTTGCACGGTGAGGACGGGCGTTGTCATCCATAAACAGAAATTCAGCACCCATGGCCCTCCGAAACAAACGTACATGTTGTTCCAGAATGACATCCCGATAGATGTGGCCTGTCATCGTTACACTCTGAACATGCAGGTCAGTTCTGGAACCAAAATAATTCCTCCCCAAATGAGCCATCCTGCACCACCGTAACGGTGTCGTTCAATGGTGTTCTCTTGATGGTAACGGGTATCTGGCGCTCTCCATATGAAAGTTCGGCAAGAATCGGACTGCAAACTAAACCTGGACTCGTCGGAAAACATCACACAAGACCACTGTTGCGGTGTCCACAATGCAGGCTCTCTACTCCAGGTTAATCGCAGGCGACAGTGAGTTGCGGTAAGTGGAACATCTGACAGGCCTACGAGCATATAGACCAATGTGCCCTAAGCGTCTGTACACGTCTGCCTACGTCCACATTCCAGTCGTCCGATAATTCTACCACGTAAAAATCATCCAAATGCTTCCTTTGTGCCATAACTATGCGGTTATTGCACTGAAAGGCTTTTAAAGCGCTTGTGAACAATTTTACTTCTTTGCCACCATTCCTTATATACCCCTCTCTTACACTCTCGTCATTGTGACGTACTATCCGCGCCATCTGGTGGTTTCCTGTAATTTGCATATTCTTCTTCAAGATGTGTGTGTGATAATTCTACAGGTGAAATTTTTATTTTAGAGTTCAATTTCTGTGTGATTCTGAATTATCCTTAATTTTACGAACATAAGTGTATATCGCAGAATATAGTCTGTTGGATATCAAAGTCCATTTTCATTTTTAAATGAGTAATTAATTATTCATTAAAAATAATTAAATAACCTGATTTACTTTAAGTTACTTAAAATCTAACTATTTGATAAATTTAGAGAGTCTATTTTACTTCTGCGGTAAAATCTATTTACGTGTATTTCAGTGATAATAAGAATTTTAAATTACTTCATGTTCTTGAAATAAATTTAAAAATATTCTACTGCACAAGCGAATTACTTTAAATACTCGCTTAAATTTTAAAAAATTTTAATAATTACAATAAATAGCTAGCAGTAAATAAACTCACTTTGCTAGTTTTGCTAATAAATATTAATTTTCATTCAAAACTTCTCGTGAGTAATAAGCAAAAAAAAAAAAAAAAAATAATAATGATAACAATAATAATAAATAAATGAGATGTATTTAAAAATTCTTGTTTGAACTCAAAAGAATTACTTTTAATATCTCTTCTAGATATCATTAACTCACTTCCTTTTATTTACTTCTAAAACTGTTTTTCAGTTCAAGGTCGTTTACTGTTCCGTTGCTCAGAGCAAGAATTTCCACAAAAAGTAATAGAATATCTTAACCGATAAAAAATGTTTTTCCTTTGTAAATATTTTCCATCCTTTTCCGCTTCCTCAGTTTTGTTGTCGTTTTTCTGAAAAATAAAGGAGTGCTAATTATATAATATTCAGGCTTGATTACCAGAAATAGATACATTGGAATTATTATGAAGATTTATCGTTTGCAGTAAATTTATCAATGTCGGACATTCTAAGCCGGAAGTAACAAAGGAACTCTTTTCTGGCAGCCAGTCATACTTTAGAAGAGATGTTTGGAAAACATTTTAACCTCGTGGAATGAACCTCTTGTTTAGTTTAACGAATCTTTTAGTTAAATTGTTAATTTTAATTAGATAAGGTGTTCCAAAAATTAAAATAATTACGTTACTAAAAAATTCGAAAAAAATTGCTTAACCTTTTAAAGCAAAATACATTTTATTTTAATTAAAAATTTATTTTTAATTCTGGAATAATGTCTCCAGAATTACATGTGACATAATGTTTACTTGAATTGTTATAAATCAGAAGTGGCTACTTTGAAATGCATCGTAACTCCACGGGCCGCATATAAAATTATATATCCCCATATTAGATTTCGACCCACTACAGGCATTTTTCAATTCTTCTATTAGTTCACACTCTCCCTATATATATCTTGTTCAAATTTTCAATCGTTAATAAAATATTTTTATTCATCCACCAAGTTCAAATAATTATTTTTGAACTTGTAGGGGATGACACTTGATGTTAAAACAGTTTTTCAAATATTAATTCATTAATTAAATTTAATTGATTAATTTTAGTTTTTTTAGATTTAAGTTGCATGTATCTACCAATAGACGGCGCCAGATAAACTTAAAAAATGAATGAAAATTATTTATAAAAGGACTTTATGCAATATAGTGAAAAAAAAAGTAGAATTGACTTTAAAATTTTTTTATATTACTTGTTTTATAATTTTAATTAGACAGTGTGTTTAAAAATTAAATCAATTTCAATGCTAAAAGTTGGAAAAAATTGCTTAAGCTTTTAAAGCAAAGTACATTTTATTTAAATTTTGTTAATTAAATTTTTTTTTTTAACTATAAAAGGAAAATACTTAAAAGAAATTCTGGAATAATGTTTCCAGAATTACATGTTACATAATTCTCACTTGAATTGTTATAGATATTACTTTCTCACTTAATCTGTTTTTAATAATTGATTCAAGGTAACAAAGCAATGAGTTCTTAAAATTCTCCTTTTATTCTGTTGGATTGTGTTGGAATAATTATTCATCTGTATTTGTTTACCAATTGTTATTATTAAACTCTTATAAACATAATAATAACTTTTTTTTTTTGACAACAATGCCTTCTCAGTATTTATTTCACACATTTCAATTTATTTATTTCAATTTCAGTATTTATTTCCACACATGATAATTTACAGCTTCTAACTTATTAACTATAACTAATAACTTGATACAGAATTAATAATACTTTTAAGGAAATAGAGATTTACCTAAACAATAGACCTTCATTTTTCATCATGTTAATTCTTTTACATTTGAAAATAATTCATAATGAAACATTTTAACTTAGATGCATTTTTCTTTGGTGATTTTGGAAAGCTTTCCAAATCCGTTTTAAAATTTAAAAAAAAAAAAAACTGCTTTCCTAAATAACCATAATCAAAAGATTTGGGAAAATCAAAAAGATGAAATCTGTTTTAGAAGGATCTACAGGTGATTATAAATATAGTAGCAAATTGTCATCCAATCAAAGTTATGACCTCACCTATGGAAGAATATATCAAGCAGCTGATTTCATTTCATACGAAAAAAAGGCCGCATTCAGTAACAAGAAATGATTTTTCATTAAGAAGCCTAGAGCCAAGAGAAAATAAAAGTTCGACAAACACTCAAGATTCGACTAAAAACCGTCCAAAAAGGCTTAGCATTGCTGAAAAACATGACTGTTATGAAAACTTCAATCCAGCACTTCTGAAAGATCTTAATGAAGTAGTTCCAACTTACAGAAGAGTTATGCAAGCTGGTGATGTTTTTGCCTAGTAGAAGTCACCAAAAATCGGTCACTAGAAGAGACTTCGATCCTAAGCCATTTGATTTTTATGATCACTGTCTCCAAAACAAACCGGAAGAAGGACAACCAACGTCCATACGGGGTGAGAAAATATCGACCATCTTGTCTTCTTTACACGAAAAGGGTCCTTTAGATGAACCATCCAAAATACACACTGACTATGAAAGGAGTGTTAATGACACTGATTGTACGTTTTTGAGAACAATGCAAGCTGTAGACTGGAAGAATCCTGAACCAATTTCGAAAACAATGTACGAGACAGATTTCGCGCGCAAGTTTCCTGGCTACAAAACACTCATGAATGATTCCCATAATAATATTTGCAGAAATATACCTCAATTAGATGAAAATTTTGAAAAAGGTGACGGTCCGAGTTTAAGTAATAAAAATAAAATGCAGGCAAAATTGAAGACACACTCTGGAAAAAATGATAAATGTTCATCTCACCCGGTATGTAGACAAACAGCACATATACCGAAATTCCAGTATTCTGAACCTTTACTGTTTCCTCAAAATCATTGTGAAAAAGACATCACCATTTGTGAATGCAAAAGATGTATACATGCGGTGGACACAAATAATGGAAAATACACACGAGAAGCAAAATAAAATCAACCACAAACAACAAGGAGATGTTTACCTTGCTACAAAGAATACATCGGTTATCCAAAAAAAGATCCAGATCACTGCATTTGCACTCACGATAATAACTTTAAGCCACTTACAACAGAAGAGCTACTGAAATCTTGTACAAAAAGTAGTTTTGCTGCAAGATTAGATAATGCAAATCCAAATTTTTCAGACGCGACGACTTCGCACAATCGTCCAACAAAAGAGTCCTCCAAGCTGCAAAAGTTATCTTGTCTGGCACTGATAAGCTGCCTATGAGTGAAACTGCAGAATCTTTGCAGAAAGCTCAAGATTTGTTACCTGAATATAAAGCAGGAGAACAAAAATCTAAAACAGCAGCCCCTCCCAAAGCAAAAAGTTTTCAGACTTTATCTCGCCAGAAGCCGGAGTTCCCATTCACTGAAGATTCGTATCTTCGTTCAGGGGACCTGCGTAATATTATTATACCAAATGCTTATTTGGGTTACAATTATGATGTAAAATCAGTCGCCAAATCTGACTTTTGTCCGAAGCTCTCATTGCCAAGCTCAAGATTGAAGCCCATGACAACAAAAAAAGTCCACCATGGCTTAAATTCAGAAAAGCAAGATCACATTTTCGTGATCCAGTTTCCCTAAAGAGAAGGAATTTGTAAGTTCATGGATGATGAAGGTGGTTCGTTTCAGCAAAATAAGAAGATGATGGACATTTTAATATAGAATATTTCAAAATAAATGGTATACAATGTCAATCGAATTGTTTTTGTAAAAAAAAAAAATAAGATAGTCATTGCCAGAGTTATGAATGTTTTTACTTTGTAGTTTATTGTGAATGGAAGTCAGATCAAAAAATAAAACTGTGTCCTACTTTTATGATTCTTTAATTTCAAGATATTTATTATGGTTTTAAGTGAATTCTGTTAAATAATTAACTCTCATATTTACTAATCCGCCACTTTATCACAATATTACTAAAATCGACAGTAAAAGTTAGGCCGGATATGCATGTGATTTGAATCAGTTTTATGGCATACAAACTCAATTATTTCTCAAAATAATTACGCGATGTTTAGCTGCTATATTTATTAAAATTGTAAGACAGCACTGCAACGTATAAAACACAAAATACAATTATATAACAAGCATATTTACAAAATCATCTTAATAAAAGCATGTTCTTTTAAGGGGTCTTTGTACATTCCGTACTGCCTGGAACCTTCACTCGACTCTGCATACTTCCTTTTCTCTTTTCTCCCTCTTCCCCTTATCGATTCCAAGTATAACAGGCGAAAAAAAAAAAAAAGTGCAAACTCCAAATTCAACATAAGGGTCAACCCGTCCTTGAGGATTTATCAACCTTGAACTCTTCTCGTTGACCATATTTTGTTTCAGAGAGACATGGTGGATCCTTACTTCGTTGTATCCTTAAAAACAATTCAATACTTTGTAAATTGTTCAGAAAATAAAAAGAAACTTGAGGTAGAGAGTTCAGCTTCATAAATGAGGGTTCAGTTCGAGACCTACAAAATAAGCCGAACTTGAAGTTCTTTACCTATGCATATTAAATTTATATGCTGCAAAACCCTCGTTTTTGTGTTAAGATGTTGATTAAGGACACTTATACATAAAAAACAGACCTAGAGGTTCTTTCTGAATTATAGTAACGCCATGGCCAGTTCTGATCAACTTTAAAAGATGCTTCCGCACTGCAATGTCTAGGAAATTTAGCAGAATACAAATCGTAAATTGCATGATTAAAAAGAAAGTAAATACATGATGTATTTAAAAAGAAAAAAATTAAGTTTGTCTAAATTATATTATGGGCCTGATAGCCGAGTGGCTAGCGCTCTGCCACTCGGTGCCACAGATTTCCGGCTCTTTGCCATTGATGTCTGTAGTGGTTCGGAATCCACTTTAAAGCGTCCACTAACACAAGCTCCTGCTCTATAAGTCTATCATTAGACCTATTCTGGTTTATGGTAGCCCGATTTGGGCCTCCACTTCCCTCACCAATATCAAAGAGACTTCAGGTGTTTCAGAATAAACACCTGGCTATGATTGCTGATGTGCCATGGTTCGTTCGTCGAAAGATCATCCATAGAGATCTAGACGTCGAACATATTCCAAATTATTTAATCAAAATTTCAAAAGAATTTTCTTGAAAAATGTCCTCAGATTAGCAATGAGTTAATCCGTCGTCTGCCGACCTATCACCCTGGGGTGAAAAGTTCGCAGAAACGCCCAGGGGCTGTTTATGACGTCTCCTATGATTGTTTTCCCTCGTGTTAAGAGACATCATGGCTGTTATCCTGAACAAGCGACCGCGAGTTCAGGTAACAGAGTGGATTTAATACTGTAATTTTACGTCCACTGAGACTAGTTAACTCACTGTGTATCTGAGGGAGTCGTTTGGCTTTAAAAATTTCGCGGCTCTATTTTGTAAACAAAACGAATTGGCGCAGAGGTAAGGTGACGGACTCCCCGGGGTTCGAATCCGGCACTCGGCTCAATTCACTATTTTTATATTTTTGCTACGATGTGCACCTCAATCCTTTCTTAACGGCTAGTGAATAGTTAGGTTTTTATTGTACGCTTTTTTACCCCTTTTTTTTTTGTTAGGAAAATAAAAGGATGGAATAAAACAAATAAAATAAAAATAAAAATTATAAAATGAAAAATTATAAAAATACGGTCCTGATTATGGCCTTTTTTTTTTTTGTGTGGACTAATTATTTACTTTTCAGCTCAATCTTCAACTGCTCTCACCGTTCAGCATAATCCCTTGTTTACTTGGTTCAACGAGTTCATAAAATACTCTGTTTACTTTTTTTTTTTTATTTTGGCATCGACAACTGGTCCCTAATTGTACTGAATTTAAATTTAACTTTTAATTTCATTTATATTGTATCTTACTTTTATTTATTATTAGTATTTTTATCTTTTTTTTTTTTTTTTTTTTGAGTACCATTTAACTTGAATTTTTTAGAAATTTTATCTTATTATCTATACTAACCTAATTAAGCAGCCAATTAAAATTTAAAGCATATCTATTAATTAAGATGGGGAGGTTTTAGGCGTATTTCCCCAGTTGGTACTCCGTAATCGGTACGCCAGTTGCCAGTTGCCAAAGCGTCCACTTTAAGCGCTCTATTATGACTGTAGAGCGCTGGGCGTACCGTAGATAACCCTACTACATAAAAAGATAACACCTCCTGTCTCGAAATTGCCAGCAAGCAGACTATCTTGGCCCATCATGGGGTTTTCGCGCCAATGAAGAAGAAATTATGTCTCCAAGTATTTTATTTTAATCTATTAGATACCATTCGCTTTCTTACATTGTATCTTAAAAAGCAAAATTCTCTTTTAGAACAATTAAGTACGAAAGAAAGAAGGTGAGAAATTTTCCTTTATTAAAAAAATGTATCTCCATTTCGAAATTCACGTAACTCTTACATAATTTATTATATTGTAATTCAAAAAAGCAAACTATTTAAAATTTTAGTAATAGGATAAAATAAAGTGCAGAGATGGGTGACTAGATAATGGTTCAGAATATCAAATATTTGCTTCTTCCTCATTTTGTATAAAATTATTCAAATATCTTGACAGCGATAAACGGTTCAAAGTGATTAATTCAACATTTGCACGATTCTAAAAGCTTGCAAACATTTTATTTAGATTTTCACAGACGCAGACAAGTTATACGATAAGATTATTTATTTATTTGATGCTACCAAATCACTTTAAAAAGAAAATTTGCTGACAACACGGTTTGCATTGAATTGATTTTCACAAGATTAAAAGTCTATTGAACAATGCAGCATTTTTCAAATGTCCTTTATACTGAAATTACCATTCCGACATTGATTACAGAGATAATTTGTCAATACTATTTCAGATTTAAAGTTCCTCATAAAACTTTTTGCATAAACGAAACAAGTATACAAACTATTGGATGAAAATGTTATGAAACAAAATTATGAAAAGACAAGTTTTCATAATTTTAAATTAATTTGCCGAATTAGTTTAATTCGCCGGGGTTTTCATGATCAAGTATTAATTTATTACATTGAAATGATTAGCATAAATATGTTTTGACATTTTATTTAAATTTTGGTTTAATAATTTCGAATTGTTTTAAATACTGCAGAAAAGGGAAACAGGATTAATTAAGGTCGCCTCAAGTTATGTAACAATTATTTATCAAATTTAAAATTCCTTGTTGGCGCAACAGCCCCATTGGGAGCCAAGGCCGTCTGCCTTCTGGCAGATTTCTAGACAGGTTTGGTTTGGTTTGTCGCTCTACAGTAATTTTTTTTTTTTTTTGCACACTTACGCTAATTATGTCGGGACCTACAGATTGACGGAGGGTTTCTAGATAGAGATGTTTTCTTTTACTGAGGTAGAGTTGTCAGCCCTACGCTTAACAGTCTATACAGGACCTACCGTTTGAAGTGGATTCAAACCACCACAAACATCCACGACACTGCCGGAACTCGAACCCGAAACCTTTGGCAGCAAGCATTACGTTATACAGTATACGTTAGTGTGCATTACAGACACTCGGGCCATCAGGCCCCATATTTTAAGTAGCATACGGGCAAACATCAAAAGTTAATTGCGGCCTGATGGCTAATTGGCTATCGTTCTGGCCACAGGCTTCAGGTTCAAATCCTGGCGGTGGCATGGATATTTGTTCGGTCCTGGTCTAATTAGCCTAAAGTGTGTACAAATGACCGCAGAGTGACAAACCAAATCAAAAGTTAATTACAAAATTTAAAAAATGGTGTGACCTTCAACCTCTCAAAGTTTTTGACCACTACTGAGAAAGTTCTGTCAGTATAAAGAGGGCGCTGCAGTTGGTGTTGACAGATGTACGAAAGAAGCAGTTACAATACAATATTCTTCTTATCTACTTCATAGGCGCAACAGCCCCATGGTGGAAAAATCATCTGCCTATTGGCAAATTTCGAGACAGGAGATGTTTTCTTTTTACGGGGTAGAACAATACAATATTGTGTGATGAAAAAAAATTAATGTTATTGCCAAACGTTTTCGCATAAGTTCAACAAAAGTTTTTGAACTACTTATCGAACAATTTTTAGTACTCAGTTGAATTTCCACAATCTTATCGAATATTTTCTTAATCAATTTTGAATAGATTTGAACTATTTTAATATATTCGGTGGCCTATTTTGTTCTATTTTTTTTTTCCTGCATTACAATTTTGAGAATGCTTTATGATTCTGTTTTCAAATTATGGTCAAATATGGTATAATGGATTCAAATCTGATGATGAAAATGCATTTCAATGATTTTTTTATAATCAAAATGTAACAGTTTTTTAACAATAAATTAAAAAAAAAAACCCCAAAAGGCAACTAGCTTTGATACTAAACATTTTATTCGCCATCGCCAACAAATCTCCTCGTTTCTATAAGCAAAGCATGTGGATTTAAACTTCAGCCTTCTTGAACACTAACTACATAAAACCACTCGTATCAGGGGACTGATATCTCTTAAATCCATCTAACTTTTATCCAAATAAATCAAACTTAATAGTTATTTTAACAATAAGTTAAAAACACCAAAAAGGCAGCTGCACTATTGATACGAAATAACATACTTTATTCGCCAGCGCCATCGAATCGTTTCTAAAGCGACCTGATGGCCAATTGGCTAGCGCTCTGGCCATTGATACCATAGGCTTCATATTCGTATCCTGGATGTGGCTTGGATATTTGTTAATGGTTCGGAATCCACGTTAAACTGTAGCTCCCTGTATAATTTGCCTAAAGTATGTACAAAATGACCGCAAACCAAACCAAACCTCGTTTCTAAAAGCAACACATGTGGATTAGAACCTCAGTTTTAGTCTTCAGTGAACCTCAGCACGCTAACTGCATGTATTACCACTCGTATCAGGGGTCTGATATCTTTTAAATTCATTAAACTTTTATCCAAATAAATCAAACTTAACAGTTATTTTAACAATAAGTTAAAAACACCAAAAAGGCAGCGTTACTTTTGATACGAGGGACCTGAATGGTCGAGAGTCATCTCTCACCTTTCGCAGATGATGTTTGTAGTGGTTCGGCTCATGGTAACACTCGTCGTGGTCATTAGTGCTGAGGTTCAATTTGTGAGCTGCTTTGTTGTATACACTGGTTCAAAAAACGTATGGCGTTTGTGATGCTCAGCATCTTGCCTCGTTAGTCGGACTACTTGTGGGAATTTTCCGAGTTTTATCCCATACGATACGCACATGCGGAGTAGTCCCTCCCTAAAGGTCCTCCCGGAAGACACTTTCCGCCTTCTTCAGCTTCACAAAAGCCAAGTCAGACTTCTACCTACGGGTGCTCCATCACAACAGAAGCTGCTTCCTTCCCCTTCAACCATGAGTCCATACGAGTTCGTGGGCTTGGTTTAGAGTAGATATTTACCAAGTGGGATAAGAAACAACAACAACAACACCTTTGATACGAAACAATAGTAACGCTGCGATATTAACGATAACGATATTATCCAACGTCATCAAATCTTCTCGTTTTAAAAAGAAACGCATATGTATTTGGATCTCAGCCTTCTTGCACGATAACTGCTTATATTACCACTCGTAACAGGAGTCTGATATACTTTAAATCCATCCAACTTTTATCCAAATAAATCAAACTTGACAAATAATTAAATAAAAGGAAAGTTAAATTCGGATGATCCAAAACTTGGATTAAACGACTTTGACTATAGAATCTTTTAATCTTTTAAAATAGAATTTTTTTTTAGGTAAAAGCTAATTGGTGATAAAATTCAACATCTATCAGGAGCTAAAGTTAGCGTTTTCCTAAATGCCTTAATCACATTGTAGTCATTAGCCGAGACTAATAGAGTTTGAAATCCTCGTTTCATGAAGTGTAAATCAAATGAGTCAAGCAGTTCAGATTAGTTTTAGGCAAGAGAGGTTTATCGGGATTTAGACAGAGACATTTTTAAGATTTCGCGACAATGTGAAGAGTCAATAACCTTCTTATAATCTGAAGATAAAGTTTTATCCTTCTCTTGCAAAAATCAACTTCCGCGTTCCGATTTGCTTTTTTTCATGTTTTGTATGAAATTTCATTTTTTAGGAATAAATCAATATTTACGAATTTTTGAAAATTAGAGACACAATTCTCATTTTGTAAAATCCATAATAACTATGCTACCAGAAGAGAATCAAAGATTAACCATTAATTATTATTGCTATTAGTTTCGGGTGACTAAAGCAAGAGAATTATCTCGAAGATCCTTCATCATTCAATGAATCTCTTAAAAAAAGGTTCATTAGTTGTAGTCGCAGTTGGGTGAGGTATTGCTTTCGTGTAAGGAATTTTTTTCTGGAATTCTGTTCTGCAACCATGCTTCCTGGCAAGAGTGCCTCCTGTGGCGTTCAGGAGAAATGGTCAATAGGCCTCGAGACTCTCTCCCGAGAGGAAGTACAGCGCAACCTGCAATCCCACTGAGAAACGTTTAGTATGTAATCACAATCCGAGAGAAAATATATTTAGCGCATCCCGGTGCATTATTTAGTTTACAAACTCTCACCCGGAGAGGAAGTATATTTCACGCACCTTGGCCGAGTATCGGGTTTTCGGCTTAGAAGTGGAATCCTTCCACGAATCTATAATTATCTCTCTTTAAATGTGCTAAATATTGTATATATCTAACTGTATGTGTTTGAGGTTTGTGCGTGTGTCAATAAAGCTGTGAGTTCTCAACTGTGCCTCAGGTTTCTCAACCCAAACACACCCAGTTACAATCTGGTTGCCCAACCTGCACACTACAGTTATCAATTTATCCGTACCTTTTTTTACTATCTGTTACGTCTATGAAATTATAATTTTAATAAAACTATGTTCAGGTAACTTCTTTCGCTAAAAATCCAATCAAGAAAATAATAAGCCTATTCGATACAATGTAGCAGTTGAGCATCCAGACGTTAACATAACAATTAGATGAACCATGACAAACCATATGCAGCACTTGCATATAAAAGTTATATTTATCGGATAAAAATCATATTTTAGAAATATTGAGTGTATTATAGAATATTAATAAAAAGTTTGGCTGAATTTTTTTAATTAAATTTTCTGTGGGTTTCTTTTTCTACAGTATTTGTTAAATAATATTTCATTAATTTTTAAAATATGAAATAAATCGTAAACTTGCATCCCAAAAAAAAATCTAATAATAATGGCATAATAAAAAAGAAAATTATATCGTAATAAAAGCAGATTTTCCTTGCATGATCAAATCATGGGTTTACTCATTCGTGTAAGGCTATTTTATATTAAAAATAAAAACATAAGGGAAGTAGTAATAAAACAGGAGGGGTTATGGCGTTAAAGAAGGAGTCCATGTCGCTTTAAATGAGAAAAATAATTCATTGCTTTTATTTTTCACGAACCAATGATTAAATCTATTCTTTCGCGATTAAGTTATTCAACATATTATAAAACCTGCATCTGTACTTAAATAAAAACTATAGATTGTTCTCTATTACATATCAATTTCGTTCAAAATAGTCAACAACATTAAAAGTTTTTGAGTTTTTAAATAACTCGCTTTAAATAACAAAAAATGTCTAAATTAAGCAATCTTTCTTATCCAAGAATTCTCGATTTCCCCCTACACACACACATTTAATCTGTTACGCATGCACGACATTTGACTCAGTCGAAACATGCGCAAATAGCATGTAGATAAGCTCAGTTTTACTCCGCTGCAGTCAATATTTTCAGAAACAATGAGACTCGAGAGAATATGCGGCAATATGTATAAAGCATCTCGCAATCGACAGTCAGGGAGTTTGGTGGAGTTTGTTCGAGTTTTCGCCAGTATGACACGCAAATACGGGGGCACATCAATAAAAGTCCTCCTGGAAGATAGTGTCCGATTCCCCATCATCCGTCGGTGAGCTGTTCGTTGATCCAGGACTAGTGGCTCGTGTTTTAAATTAAGTGGCTCGTTCCAAATAAATTCAAATATATAATAATTCAATTCATAAAAATTCAATACAAAATAAATTTAATTCATAACAAGTAATATAAAAAAAAATTTTAAGTCAATTCCTACTTTTTTTTTCACTATATTGCAGGAAGTCCATTATAAATAATTTTCATTCATTTTTTTTTTAAGTTTATCTGGCGCTATCTATTGGTAGATACATGCAACTAAATCTAAAAAAAATAAAATTAATTGATTAAATTTAATTACTGAATTAATATTTTAAAAAACTGTATTAACATCCAGTGTCACCCACTGCAAGTTTAAAAAAAATGCATGTGAACTTGAGAGGATGAATAAAACTTATTTTATGAACGATTGAAAATTTGAACAAGATATATATAGGGAGAGAGTGTGAGCTAATAGAAGGAATTGAAAAATTCAATAAAAAATCAATTTATTTCATAAAAATTCAATGCAAAATAAATTTAAATTCAAATAAATGTCGTTCAAAACTAAGTATTCATAAGTGACTCGTCTTCAAGTGGAACACGAGATCAACTGATATTTAACGAAAAAAAAAAATCTGTTTGCGATTATTTTTATGAACATAATAATGTCAGTTTCGAAATTAGATAGCAAAGTAGTATTGTAAATTTTCTACCTCATTTTTTTATAACTTAACTAGTGGCAACAGACTGCTTTTAAACGTGGCGCCATCTATTGGCAATAAAAACAATAAGGTTTTCACTTAATAAAAAAAATAATTAATAAAAAGGTTTTCGTTATCTTTGTCTACAAATTTTTGGAATGTTTAGAACTTTTATAATAAAAACAACTAGCCAGCATAGCAATATTTATGCTTTTTTTTAATCAGATTTTAGACTCGTGATATCAAAGTATAAATCAACAAAAGCCCACGACTATTACTTCCTATACATATTATTATATTAACTGACCACAATTCTAAAAAACTCTGTTAAGATTTGTTGATCGCTTTTCTGTCAGTTATCGATAGATCAGTAAGCAGAACGGTGGATTGTAGTGGGTACAGGCAGGAATTCGTAGGTCGATGGCTTGACGGACATTTTTATTTTTAATTTTTAATACAGTTTCATAGAATTGATGCTCTTTAAAAATAAATATATATATATGTAAACGTATATATATACGTTTAAAAAAAATACGTGTATGTATAAAACATATCTATGCATAAATTATGTATAAAAAATATGCATGTGTAAATGTATATGTATGTATATAAAAAAAGTCAAAAGTTTTGTTAAAAATTACTTAATCATTTATACTGTAAACTAAAAATATTTAACTTTAAATTATATATTACAGATATTTTAAAATTTCCAGATGGTAGCTTTTTTCCAAACATATTTTTCAGCTAGATATGCAGGGTATGAACAAGGCTAGGCACGCATGGCTTTTATTATTATTATTAAATTAATTTCTTCTTTTTTTTTTTATTCTTTTTTTTTTTTTTTTTGGTGGGGGGAGGACTTTCTCAATTTATTTCTGTACTCATTATTAATGCATGCAACAAGTCGTGTCATCTTAGACGGCTTTACGAAAATACATAGTATTGTACAAAAACATTGATTCTTTAATTTTTTTTCAATTTCTACTATTAGTTCACACTCTCCCTAAATATATCTTGTTCACATTTTCAATCTTTAATAAAATACTTTTTATTCATCCACTCAAGTTCAAATACATTTTTGAATTTGTAGTGGATGACACTTGATGTTAATATAGTTTTTTCAAATATTAATTCAGTAATTAAATTCCATTAATTAATTTTAGTTTTTTTTTTTTTTTTTTTAGATTTAAGTTGCATGTATCTAATAATAGATGGCGCCAGATGTAAAAAGAAAATTTCAACTTTATTTGTAAAGGACTTTTCTGCAATATAGTGAAAAAAAGTAGGAATTGACTTTAAAAATTTTTATTTTTATAATACTTGTTTATATCAAAAAACACTATTCGGTGTTTGTTTACGAAGAACATTATTCACCATCTCTAATTTGTGTCGCTGACGTACTAAAAGATTAAAATCGTGTAACGTATCGAGTTGGTAACATATCAGCAGCGTTATTTGACATGTGAATGGGTAAGATATACTAAAAAATCCTGTGAAGCAATGAAAGGGCAATGGCCGCTATAATTTGAGTTTTTCGTACGTCATAGACACGAATTAAAATTTTTAAACAATGTTTTTTATAAAATTAAAAGAAACGATTAATTTCTGATAAGAAAAAAAAAAAGGAATAAAGTTAGTAAAGGAAGGCTTTCAAAAGGAAAAGTAATGATTTTTATATAAAAAGTTTCTTCGTAAAAATGTTCAAAGCATAAAAACATAAAGTGTTGCATGTTATTAATGGTGCGTATAATAAAATATAAATAGCTTCAAAAAAAAAAAACTTAGAAATTTTTTTTATTACATGAATAAAAAAAATTTCGTATTTGCTATGTCAATTTATATGAATGAATATTTAATAGTAAAAAGACGTGTTTCGGTCATCCTTATCTGCCTCAAGATTAGTGTTGCTCAATGATCGTTAGTTCAAGTTCACTAACAATGTTTTAATAGAAGAATAACGATATATTATGACTTAAAAAATGTCTTAATACGCAATGAAGACGTTTAATTAATCAAGTTAAAGTAATAAAATTTATATGAGAAATGATGTATTGGCAAAATTCGAAATGTGCTTAAATAGAAAATATCATTCAATTCCTTCTGTTAGCTCACACTCTCCCTATATATATATATATCTTGTTCCAATTTTCAATCGTTCATAAAATACTTTGTATTCATCCACTCAAGCTCAAATACATTTTTGAACTTGCAGTGGATGACACTGGATGTTAATACAGTTTTCAAATATTAATTCAGTAATTAAATTTAATTCATTAATTTTAGTTTTTTTTTTAGATTTATGTTGCATATATCTACCAATAGATGGCGCCAGATAAACTTAAAAAAATGAATGAAAATTATTTATAAAGGACTTTCTGCAATATAGTGAAAAAAAGTAGAAATTGACTTTAAAAAAAAATTATATTATTTTATAATACATTTATCTTTTGGTACCTTCTGAACGAATTGAAAAATTCAGAATTGTATAGAACAATCAATTCGTTCAGATCAAATTCAATCAAATGTTTAGTATTGTTGTCAAATGCAGAGATTTAATAAGATAAAAACAACCTTTTTAACATATAAACCTTAAAGATTCGATTCAAATTAGAGATGGTGATGCAACACACAAACCCTGCTATGTTTCATTCATAAGAGAAAAGATTCGGATTGTCTCCCTGAATGAATTTTGATTAAAACCAGTTCATATTTATGTCTTGGAGGTAAAGAAACGAGAAAAATTACTTCCGTATTTAAACCACAACATTTTATTTATTTTTCGGCATGTCTTTTGGTGTTTAATTTTTGAAGTTCTAAATTTTGGAACTTAGATTGCCAGTAATATATAAAACGCCCGCCGAGGGTATTTGTGATATTTTTTATAAATAGTGGGCCGGAATGGCCGAGTGGCTAGCGCTCTGGCGCTCAGTACCACAGATTTCGAGTTCCGGCGGTGCCATGGATGTTTGTAGTGGTTCGGAATCCACTTTAAACCATAGGTCCCGGTCTAATATGAGCGTTTCGGGGGCATTGTTACTCCGCGTCCGTGTCTTATCTTCAAGTTACACGGCCCTCCTGGGTAATGCAAAGTGAGTAATGTCTGTGCAGCGCTTGCCTTAAGACATCAAGACAAAGCTGTCTAAGTGTTTTCCAGCTGCATTAGAAAGAGAAAAAAACGTATAAAAGCATCTTTTAAATCATATATTACAATGCTTGCTTGTAGAATCGTTATTAGTAAATGAAATTCTGAAAGGTATCTTAACTTTTAATAAACTATGGATAGTAAAAATTGAATTTAATTCATTGGTATAATTTATCCTATTATTTGTTGATATTATCCTTAAAGGGAAACATTATGTATTATGAGACCAGCATAAAGTAAAGAAATCTCAGTTCCATAGAATAATATTAATTAATTATAAAAAAAAATATAGATGCAGCAAAAAAAATTTTTTTTTAATTTTACCTTCTAATCCTAATGTTTTTCTAATTTCTCTCAAGCATTATCCCTCAGAATTTCACTTTTTGTGTCATTTATCATGGATATCACATAGATGAATGTATTCTTGAATTCCTATTAATAGAAATCCATCTTTCAAAGTCATGCTCAAGTTAGAAATAACGCGTAAAGCAAAGGTATACACGTCTTGTAAGCACAGAAAAACATAATGGCAAGACAAAGGAATTGTTTTATAATCGGCGAAGAAACACATTTGTTTACATTGATTTCCTATTGATTGAGTTCTTAATTTTCAGATTTTTAAATCGGGCAAGGGCATATCAATTCCGGGGTACCTATGTGGTATTAAGTACCACAAAAACCTCCACATCTTTAAAATTCATTAAAAATTACTCCAAGCTTTAATTTTGAAAGGTAAAAACTTAAAATTTGAAATAGAAAAACAAAAGACTTAAAATCAATTGATAAAGGTCTCCTGCTTTTGATAAAATTTTAAAAGCAAAAGCTATTGGTGTAATTAGGGGACCATCACTCGATGACTAGGATTAAAAATAAAAAATGCTTTAAAAGACTACATACATCGGTAGCTCTGAAAACAGGTTATATCCAAGAAATATCAGCTTGGACAATTCATAGTGGGGGAGGGGGATTGGATCCACCTCCCCGTGGTGCCCCTGGTAACGTCACTTAAGACGGCCAAGAAATCCCTACATCTCCTGTGGGGACACTCATGCGGCACGCTCTATAACGTGTCGTTTGTTCCGTGGGTGTATATCAAGCCCAGTCGAGGGCGGCCGATTAAAGATGGGGGTGTTGCACTTGTGCATTTCACCCTATCCTTGAAGACGGACAAGGCGGCACCGTTCTTAGCCGGGGAGGGTGCTGTCGTGCGACCTGGTTATTCAGTTTTCCACAAGCCTTCAGGTAGGACGGGTTAATTATATAGACTTACCCTACTGATGACAAGTCGTTGCGATAGTAATCCTGCTCAGTACGAGAGGAACCGCAGGTTCGGACACTTGGTACATGTGAAAAAATAAATAAAGGACCTGAATGGCCGAGTGGCTAGCGCTCTGGACCTCGGTGCCACAGGTTTCGGGTTCAAGTCCTGGCGGTGCCATGGATGTTTGTAGTGGTTCGAATCCACTTTAAACCGTAGGCCCCGGTCTAATAGGATCGTAGAGCGTTGCGGGGGGCATTGTTACTCCGCGTCCGTGGCCTATCTTCAAGTTACACGCGTCCCCTGGATAATGCTAAGGGAATAACGTCTGCTCAGCGCTTGCCTTAAGGCATCCAAGACAGCTGTCTAAGTGTTTGCCAGCTGCATTAGAAAAAAAATTCATAATTCTTTACAATTGTTGTTGTCTTGATGACAGCTGGATGACGCCCCTTTCGAAGTAATGCTGTTGGAAAAGATTGACTATTTATTTTCAAATAAAATATATTAGAAGTAGAAAATTAATTGAAATTAACCCAATGAGAAGTAAACGATAGCCAAACATTCAAACTAAAAATGCACATTGTAGCAATAATAAAAATTTTGACGAGTTAAAAAGCCAAAAGAGAACAACTCAATTGCAGAAGAATTGATGGCGGTGTGAGTTCAGGGATCGATCCTAATACCTCCTGGCTGCATGTAAATTCCACTCATCTTCTGAGAGCTGGAAATTATTCGAATGTAGTATTATATATGACACAAGGCCTATTTTTTAGAATTCACAGCACCTGGATGGTAACCTAGCAAGACAGGCATTTATTTAATCGCATCGTTGGGGATCTAAGGGCATTTTGGATAAATTTTTTAGAAATTTTGAATAAGTGATCTTTATGCAATCATAGTCAAAATCTATGTGGAGTTTTTTTCCAACGGACAAACCACTATGCATTCACTATATCTCGGCTATATACTTATTTTGAAAGACTTGCAATTTCTTTAAATTTTTGATCAAGATAGAATAAAAAAAAATCTGCCGAAGAATAGATTTCTAGAACAAAAGCTTTTTCTGATCGCTAGCTTTCTCTTTCAAGCAATTAGGTTTTAGAGCTTTTTGCTCGCAGCAGTTGCTTTAGCAACTATTTTAGAAATGTGAGAGTCATAATTTAATTTTGCTAAAATCTATGCTATTTTTAATAGCTGATAAAAGCTACGGAGCCTATTTCTTTAATTAATCTCATTTTTAATTTCTTGAAGAAATCCAGAATAACTTTGAACTTTAGTTTGGAGACTTCCTTAAGAACTCCTTTGCATCGTGACCTCCAGCATTTGTTCATTTCACCTCCAGCATTCATCGTGGCATTTTGTTCATTTTCTCATATAGCTCCCTGAATCAAAATTCGAATTAATTCTTTAACTATGCTGATAGCATATTTTTCGAAAATGCTATCAGCAAAGTTAATTAAAGAATTAAATTTCAAAATACTGAGAAAGTCTCAGATAAAGTTATTTAAAGCAAGAATTGAATCTCTGAATTCAACAGTGAAGAGTTCAAAACTCACCAAGAAAGCTCGAAAAAAATTGAATCTAATTAATGTCAGTCAGTTCAAAATAATCTGAATTTCAACTCAACAGAAACCCACGTAAAAAAATTGAATCTCGCTTTTTGCTTCAAAATGTTTGGTAGAAATCCAGCTTTGAATCGAAATGAATATTTTTCACTTCCTGTTGTATTTCTGTTTTTAGTGTTGGGGGTGTATCATCATTGTTGAATAAAGATGTCGAGTGCCTGAACGCGAAGCGTTCATCTACTCAATGGTATGTGAAGGCAGTAGGAAAGAAAGTCATGATAAATAGATAATAGTAATCGTATGATGAGAGAAAAAAAAGAACAAAAGTAAGAAAAATGTAAAATCATCGGTATGGAAACGTAACAAGAAATTTATGATCAGTAAATATGCGTTGAAGCAAAAATCTAAAAAGCGATAAGTGAGCAGGAAATTATGGTGGTTTGAGGCTTCGATTCCATTTGAAGTGGAGAAAGGATACTTGTATTTTCCATTCAATTGCGTAAATATAGTTTGTGCCTTGATGAGAGGATTTTCGTGAGTAGCAATGGTATTGAAGAAATTTCTAGAAAGTTTAGTAATACTTAGTTGTCGATAGAGCCTCAATTTTAAATCGTGATGAATTGTAGAGTTGCGGACAAACCAGGGTGCTCCAGTGATAATACGAAGAAGTTTGTTTTGAATAATTTGAAACAGATTTCTAGTTAGATTGTGCAGCTAGACCCCAGATTGGGGCAGCATAGGTAAGAGATAGGCCTGAGAACTTGTTTGTAGAGAAGAAGTTTGTTTGACAAAAGTTAATTTAGAAAAATTTATTAATGAGTGGTAGAGTGAGATAAAATTTTTTTTTCCAACATTTTCCTTTGATTTTTTTTTGAATATGAGCTCAAACGTAAGTTTATTGTCTATAATTAAGCCGAGATATTTAATATTAGTCGCCCATTCAATTTGTTGATCAAAAAGGAGAGATTAATATATGGTTGTCTGGTGTGTCCTTTTCGGAAAATGATAGCTTGAGATTTAGAGACATTAATTGGTGATGCCATTTAGTTAGCCAATCCTCTAAGATATTCAGAAAATTTTGAAGAGTATTGATGACATAAAGAATAGAAGCACCTTGGGCAAGAGCAGCAGAATCGTCAGCAAATAGGCAAGTGGAAATGTTAGTGCACTGAGGAAAGTCATAGGTAAAGATATTGTAGAGAATAGGACTTAGCACGCTTCCTTGAGGTGTACCAGCACAAATATGACCGATTTTGGAGAATTCATTATGAAGACGAACTTAAAAGGTTCTATTTTTAAGAAAATTTGTAATGATAAGTGTGATCCAAATTGAAATTGAAGTTTGATCATTTTGTAGATCAGTCCGTTGTGCCACAGTCGATCGAAAGCTTTTTGACATCTAGAAAGACACCTCCTGTAAAAATTTATAATTATATCCTTCAGTGATGATATTGGTGACACGTGTAGAAGTTGATGACAAGTTGAGTGATGTTGACGGAATCCAAATTGTTCTGCTGGAATTATGGAATTTTTATCGCAAAAGAAGTAATATGTCTCACTAAGAGTTTTCGTAAAGTTTTCCTACACAGCTAAGGAGACTGATGGGCCGATAATTTTGAGGAAATTTCCTATCTTGGCCAGGTTTAGGGAACATGATGATATTTTGCTTTTTTCCAGATAGGAGGGAAGCAGTGATATTTAGTACAGCTGTTGTAGATTTTTGCAAGATGAGTAATGGCATTAAGGGGGAGACACATTAAGGCTTTATTTGGAATGTTGTCAGGTCCAGAAGATTTCCGAATGTTGAGATTCTTCATTAAGTTAACTATGTCAGATGGAGAAAAAAATATTGTTATGATAATTTTGATGATCAGCTAGAAAGGAAGTTACTGCATCTTCAACATGCTCAATTTTGAGAGTAATCGCAAGGTTCAGTGTTTTCTTGAAAGGAGAGTTCAAGGTTTTCAGCAAAAGAGTTCGCTTTTTATCAGAAGATGAGAATATAAGACCTGTGCATCCAACCAGTGGAGGAATTTTGGGATATTTTTTGGTAAAATGTTTGTTAATTTTGAAGAGAGAATTATCTTCTGGATTTAGGCCTAATAAAAATTCATTCCATCTGTCATTTTTTAATTTGTGAATCATTTGCTTTATTTCTTTTTGAAGCTTGTTGACGGATTGCTTGAACGGAGGAAACCTGGTATCTTGCCATAATTTACGAATTCTGTTTTTTCCGCAATTTTAGAGGTGATTTCAGTAGGAAGTTTTTGGTGTGGTGTACTGAGTTCTTTTAGATTTGCTAGCAAGGTTGATAGCAGAAGTAACAGCATAGTTAAATTTATCAATTATTTTGTCAATATCTTGAATATTGGAGATGACTGGATTACCAGGAATGCTTTGAGAGAGAATTTTAGTAAAATATTCCAATTGGTTGTTGTGATTATAGAGGAAGGGCGTAAATGAATTATGAGAGACTTCAATATCACAGGGTTATGATCACTGTAAAGATCGTTGATAGAAGAAGCAGGCCCGGCGTTTAAATTTTTTAAGATGTGCGATGTCAAGAGTACTATTGCAAGGACTGTGAAGGCAGAAATATGTGGGATCATTAGAAGCAATAACATTGAATGCATTAAGATTTGTCCAATCGAAGAGAATAGAACCATTTATGTTGCGGCGTCCATTATTCCATGCAGGATGCTTGGAATTGAAGTCACCAAGTAGAAGTACTTGTTCATTGGAGTTCGCTATTGTATCAAGTTCTTGTTTGAGGAATCTATCAATTGGAGGGCGATAAATGCTAGCAACAGTAATTTTTAGGTTATTCTTGAGATTAATAACGATAGCAGAGTTTTCAAAGCTGGTTGTAGTAAAAATGAATTTGATGATGATTAATATTTTTATGAATGCAGATAGCCGTGCCTCCTCCTCTGTGGGTAAGACGATCGGAGCGATATATGATATAATTTGGAATTTTGAAGGAATCGCCTGGTCGAAGATGTGTTTCTTGGAGAGCAATTACATGAGGTTTATTTTCAGAAATAAAATTTTTGTAATTCATTAATTTTTCCTTTTAAGACTATTGGAGTTCCATGTCACGCATAAGATAGAATTATTGGTCGATCTATTGAATGTTATTGACTGGTTGATTTTGAAGAGCATTTATTAAAACAGAAAGATTTGAAAGTACCCCAACTAATTGTTGCAGAATGAGTGGAATTGAGGCGTTTCCGTGGAAGCCTGCAGAGTATTGGAGGAAGTAGTATGGTGAGAGGTCTGGGTGGGAAGAGTTGGAAAGTCATCTGAAGAAGGAGGAAGAGTTGGAGAAGTCTTCTGATGAGCGGGAAGAGACAATTGGTTGGAGTTCTCAGGCTTCATTTGTTGCGCTTGTTTTCTAAGTCTCTCCGTCCAAGCGTTGACCTTCGGGGAGGAGCAGGAGTGAAATTAGCAGAGTTTTTAGGACAACCTGAGAAATTTGCAGTATGCTCTCCAAAGCAAAGGGCGCATTTGGGAGCTTCATCTGGCCTTTTGGTGCATTCTTTGGTGGCATGAGGTCCAGCACATTTGAGACATCGAGGGTCTCTTGTACAGAATTTGCTATGATGATAGAATTCTTGACATTTATAGCATTGGCTGGGTCCTGATTTTCTTCTGAGTGGTTCAACTTTGACCTTAAAGTAATATAAGGTGGATAGGTCGAAAATTCTTTTGTTTTGTTCATTTTTGGTAGAACTATTAGGTACAGAGGTAGATTGCCGGTACCAGCACGATTACGAAGTGGAGTGATGAATTCAGGATGAAAGTTGTGGATTTGGAGTTCCTGCATGATGTTGGGGTGTATCCATCAAAACAATGAAAAAAAAAAAATAAACAATGACTCGTAAAAGATTTTTTTTTAATTTTTGCTATAAATTTATGCAAAATATGTAATTCAATTTAAAATTTTAGTTCAACTCTTTTTCTTGTGATTTTTGTTTTGTGTTAAAAACTGAGCCTCAAAGGTGTGGCATTCTACAACGCCATCTATTTTGAAAAACATTTCTTAGGAAAGGTTTGGGATCGTGCAACAAGAACTTGTGTTTTCTATAAAACATATCGCAGGTAATTTATGTTTTGTTGAAAAATATTTTTAAAGTTTCTTTTTATCACAAAATACAATTTAATTTTTTTTCTATCACTGTTAACATTTTTATACATTTATAATGTTTACAAAAGCATTATTTCCAACTTTCATTAATTACTCTGTGAAAACTCTCCAATTCAATTCGTTGGGATTAAATTGTATTAAAGTTAATGGTGTCCCAAATATTGATATTGTTCGTTATGCTGCTAGAAAAGGAACTCGGGCTGCTGCTGTAGCTAAAAAGAGAGCCAGAAAACTTGCAGATCAAAATAAACCTCAACCTATACCAAAATATCTCCAACGCAAAATAAAAGTGAACTCAGAATTGGAAAGAAAAAGATGTATCGATGAAAACTGGCTGGACTCTCAACCAATTGATAATGTCTTTAATATGAAATTATACCGTGGAAAACCTTATCCTTTTGCCGAGGCCATTCAAATGCATAGAGATGCGCATGTGCCTGCCATGTTAAACGACCCTTCTGCTCTTGTATACGCAAATATTGAGTTGGAATTGAAACTGAAAAAAAAAGATCGATATATTGAAGAACTCAATGGTATCTTAAATTTCCCTCATGAATTTCAAACTTTCAAGAAAAACAGAATTGTAGTCATATGTAAAAGTCCTGAAGATCAACTACTAGCTACTGATGCAGGTGCAAGTTATGCTGGATCTGCAACATTGGTGAAACAGATTTTAGCTGGTTCAATTTCAAAAGAAGATTTTGATTTTCTGGTATGCCATCCTGATATGTTGAAGGAAGTGAACACTCTTCGTGGCATATTGGGTCGAAAATTTCCCAATACTAGTAATAAACTTCTCAGAATAGATATTGCAGAAGCTGTTAAAGGTTTCATGAATGGAGTTGAATATAATTTAAAGCATAGCAATAGCGAACTAGATTTTGGATGGGTTGATGTACCATTTGGACGACTTGACATGCCTATTGAACAGTTGGAGGAAAATCTTAAGACTGTATTGAACCATGTGGAGAAACAGAAACCTCCTAACACTCAGAACTTGTTATTTATTATCCGATCTCTTCTATTCTGTGAACGCTCAAAAGAGAAATTTAAAATAGCTCATTGGGAATATTTGCCAAATTATCCAATAAATGGAATTATTAGAGAAGAAGTTGATGAAGAAGAACCAAAACAAGAAATAGCATCTACACAGAAAGAATAATTTGTGTAACAGTAGACATTTATTTTAAATCAAACTAAATTGGAAATTTAGTGTAAAGTCATATTGAAATAAATTTTTTTTTTTTTTCTTATTATTAATCATATGAGCATATTTTTTGTTTTATACATCATCAATCAGTTCAATTGGTTAATGAAACTTAAGAAATGTGTATTTTAATAAATGAATTTTTTGCATACTTTTTTTTTTGTCTGAAAATGTCTTTTATATTAAAAGTTTAATTCGTCATTAATTATATAGAATTAAATCAATATATTGAACAATCATCTTCGTATTAATTTGTAACAAGTAAAAAACATTTTTATTTATTATCGGCATGTCTATGAAATTGTAGTTAAATAAAGACACTATGTTTGATATGTTGACCAGTAATGTCCTTTTTGCTTTAAATTAACTTTTACTTATACAATTTGATGTAAGGTGTTTAAAAAAAGATCTTTTTTAATAGGTAATTTCTTTTATTTGTTTCAAAATTATTTTATTCTATTTATTTTATCATTAAATAAGTTTAAAAGTTGAATGTTTGAAAATTTCTTATTTTGAAATTAATTTTTTTATGAATTATTTTATTTGCATAATTTTTATTGTTTTTTAAAAAAATTAATAAGGTTAAAATATAACACTATATGACCAGTAATAAAGAATGCCACATTATGGTAAGTTTAAAACATTTGAATTATTCATTTATTGACATACTAAAAGAACTATTTATAATGTAATGGTTTTTAACTGTTTTATATTTTGTGCTTGCTTAAATAATTTTGCAATTTTAATTATTGAAATATTTTTATTTATTTAATAATTGTGTGTAAATAAAAATTATATTATGTGAAGAAACAATGATAATGCTTAAGCTTAGTTATTAACATTTCTTAGTTAACAATTAACTATTTGGTTGTAATTATGATATCAAAATAAAAATGATTTAATTAAATTGTTACTTTTTATTTAAATCTTAAACAAATAAATATTTATCGTTATTTATTTATAATCTGTTTGATATTCCACTAATCACAATTTTTAAAATTGAATCTTTTATTTTCTGATTAACCTTTAAAATATTAAATTCTTGTATTTTTATTTAAAAATCTTGTAAAATGATTAAACAATATTAATCATTGTTATTTCTCTTTCTTGCAGGAGGGATGGAAGTTGACACTGAAGACACAGAAACTCAATTAATTACATACCTTGAAAATATTCTAAAATGCCAGATAATACCAATGAATTACATGAATCTCAGAGACTTGGTTGAAGAAGCTCCACAAAAAATGAAATTGTATGAATACATTGAAGAAAAATATCCTGATGCTCAATTTTTGGATTTCTTAAGAAAATATCCAAATGTTTTTACTGTGAATCCTAATCGAACTGTTATTCTTTCTCAAGGCAATAGTTTTACACTTCCATACATGAGATCTTCAAGTTCTCAGCAATCGGATACAAGTTATGATACAGTTGATGGTGCTGATAAAAGTGAATACATTTCGGATCCTGAAACAAGCGATTCTGATGAGGAGTGTCTCAATGAAGGAAGTCGTTTGATTCAAACGGTAAACAATTCTGGCAGATCCACAAATCATCCTGTAGCCGATTCCGATTCTTCATCTTCTGATTCTGATTCTTCTGAAGATTTATTTTCTTCTGAAATAGTTCAAACCAGTGATTCAGCTGACAGCAGTCAAAGCTCCAATAGTTCTTAAACATTGAATGATAATAGGCACAAATTTTAATGCAGCTTTTTTTTTTTTTTTTTTCCTTCCTTTTAAAAAAAGATTGAAGGCCAATATAATTTTTTTTTTTAAATGAAAACATCCAAGCGACAATGTTTTAGAGAATAGTTATTACAGTATTTATAATAAATTTTCATCTTAAATTTGATACTCTTTTTATTAGCTTTTGTATATATCATAGAAATTTTGTACTCTATATATTTGACAATTCTTATTATTTATTGTATTATAAAATTTGTAATGTTATTCTGCTTCTTTTACAAATTTAAAAAACTTATCAATGAGTAACCCATCCAAAATACTAATGTACATTTAATGTTTATATCCTTATATGCCACAAACCAAATTTGTATGTTATGTTTATTTGCCATATATTATTACTTGTTAGAACTGTAAATTCTAGTCTAAAGCTTGCAATTTTTGAAATTAATTAAAAATAAAATATACAGTTCGAAATAAATGATGACTTTTCCTTGTTTGTTTCTTTTATTTTTAAATTCTTTAATATAAAATTGATGATTAACAATAAAAGGAAATAATAAATTTCATTGACTAGATTTTTTATATTATAATATAAATATATTAATTGTTTTCTGGTGTTGATTTTAAATTTATCTCTAGCATTTTTTTAAAAAAAATCTTAATTTTGTTACATGTTTGCATTTAATTGACAATTAAAGTATTAGTTAATTAAAATAATAAAAACAGAGTTTACATATTAAAAATAATTCATTATTGTTTTTTGATTTGTCCTTCATTTTGACTTTTTTGAGTTCAATTTTAATCAGCACTTAAAAAACTAAAAAAAAAAAAAATGTGAATTTAATTCAGAATATTTTTAATTTGTGATAATAATATTAGTGTAAGTTTATATATGCATCATTTTGTGATGTTTTTTAAAATGCATTAATAACTATTGATATTATCATCATATTTGTCAATTAATATACTTCATATTTCTCAAGTTAAAAATATATGTATAATAAATAACATTACATTATATAAATCTCTACATTTGAAATATTTGTATTTTTATAAATGCTTCATAATTTGATGGCTCAAAGTTATTTAAAATGACAATCTACTAAATCGCTGTGTGTTGCAAAAGCTGCTTATCTCTATCTAACCAGTTAAAAAGCTGTTGAAAATTTTGTGACATATATTAATAGAAAGTACAGGTATTATGTGTACATATTAAAAATTAACTGTTATGAGTGGTTTATAAAAATAAACTGTCAAACCACTGAGACAAGCTGATATGTCTATATGGTACTTGCGTATTAACGGTACCTTGGCGACAGTTGCGCCAATAAAGAGCACACGCGCGCAACCGCAGCTACAGATTTGGCGGTTTTAAGTGGCACCAATCTATTCTATTGGTTTGGTAATCTTAGTAGCTATTAGATTGGCGACACTTAAAACCGCCAAGGTACCGTTAATAAGTAAGTACCGTCTATATCAGTTAATGCAAATGATGATTTTAACTGATATCCTATTGATAACTCAGAAAAATTTAATGAAGTAATAAACTTAACTAAATGAATTAATGTCAACATCATATGGAGATCTTGAAAATTGAATAATATTTTTTATAGAGTGGATAGAAGTTAATAGCACTTTTTCTTTTATTGATGATATTACAACCTTTTAATTACTGTTGAAATTTATCATATCCAAATAAAATTCTGTATTCCACATCTTTCACAGTCATCAGAATTAAAATTTCAGTAAGTTTCATACAAAAATCATTGTCCAGAAATATTATGAAATTACCATGGCTATAAAATTCATTCAGAAAAGTACTAGGAAGATTTTTTTTTTTTTAATGAAGATTAAAGACTATTATAATTTTCTACTGTTACATTCATAACTAGTTAGTAGAAAATTGTTCCTGTAAGAACCTCAAGTTCGGCTTAAAGAAATAAAAATCTCTTAATGCAATTACTTCCCTGAGATTAGAGATTATAACATTTGCCTGACTTCTGAAAAGAGGCTTGACCTCGGGAAGGGTAACGGCACCCCCAGAAGTCTCGTTCGCACTTGAATATGAGAGCCATGAGCATTGTTTATGAAAGCTTTGTTTCATTGTGACTGCTTTTGGTCATGTGTCAGTAAATGTAAGAACTGAAACGAGGCTGTAGAGGAAGGAATTTGCTTTCTAATGAAATGCTTGGAAAGAATGGTTCTGATCCACATTAAATAAAATGAGAATATTTTTAATTCTTTTTTTTCAAGAAGTAATTCATGGGATTTGATAAATTAATTGGAGAGATTAAATACCCCTTTAGGCTTTTACATGTGAATCAACAAAAATTAAATCAATGCATTAAATTAGAAAACTTAACAAATTTGTAAATGAACATTTTAAAACTTTTCCAATTAATGTCATCAATATTCGTTATCGAGTTAATGAAATGTGTAGGAATTTTAGTGTTTTCATTGACAATATACATGTAAAGAAATTGTACTGGAGTAGAAAACAAGTAATAGTATGAATAAAGTGAACATTTACAATCCATTTCTCCCTCAATATGATAAAAATTTTGAAAAGCAAAATTATATTATATGTGTATATATTTTAGTTAAACAAATTTTAACACAAAAGTTTATAAAATTTAACTCTTAAACTTTTGTGTTTAATTTTTTTTAACTAATATATATACATATATAATTTTGATTTAAATTAGTATTAAAAAAAAAAGCCCTTCACTACCCGTAAAAGAGGAAGGCCAAAACTGGTGGCTTGATTCAATTGAGTCAGGTTTTAAAGTGATAGAAGTGAAAAATTGGCATAATAAAACAAAAAATAAGCTGTCCTGGAGGAAACTTCACCAGAAGGCCTTTGCCCATCCTGGACTGTTAAACCAAATATGATGATGAATATTTTTAAAAATCGAAGTTATATATACTTTTTTATGTTTAGAATTATGCTTATCTTTAGTTTATAGTCTTATAATAAAAACAAGAAAAAAGATGATCTAGATTAATTAAAATCATCATCATCATCAATGACACAACAGCCCCGTAGTGGGCCAAGGCCGCCTGCCTACTGGCATATTTCTAGATAGATGTTTTTCTTTTTACGGGGTAGGGTTATCCGCACTACGCCCTACAGTCATATTAGACAGGGACATAAGGTTTAAAATGGATTCCAAACCAATACAAACATCCATGGCACCGCCGGGACTCGAAGCCGAAACCCGTGGCGCTAGTCATTCGGCCATCAGGGTCCTGATCTAAATTAAACTACAGAAATGTTGTTTATTGTAACTTTTCAGGTAAATTTAGGAATAATTTTTATACATTAAACATCTGAGTGGTCATTCGACAGGAAATTTGCAAAAAGGTCAGGGCATTTTTGAAGAATACTGAAAAAAAAACTGTTTTTGGAAAAAGAAGATGAAAAGATTCATTTTCAAAGTGAAAATTTCCAGATCCAAAACGGGAAAAAAAGTTGCCGAATATGAAAATCCAGTGACGTCCCATCACCGAGTGATGTAGCGACACCTATTGATGGAAAATGGAATACAAATTGAACGACTTCTACTTTCACTGTTAAAAAAGGGAATTTTCCCCGCTTGAATAAAAACAGAACGTAGTTGGCGTTAGAAATTAAATAAAAGATGTTGTAAATGTGAAAATTGATTATCGTCTTTTATTTTGCCATCTGATTTTAATAACACTACGCAACCTTTACAAAGCCGCCACAATGGCATTGTCATATGGTTATAAAAGGGCCAATTGGCTGGCGCTCGGTACCACAGGTTTCGGGTTCGAATCCCGGCGGTGCCGTGGATGTTTGTAGTGGTTCGAATCCACTTTAAACCGTAGGTCCCGGTCCAACAGGATCGTCGAGTGTTGCGGGGTAGTATCCGCATATGTGTGGAGTTTTTAAAATAGCTTATATAATTTCCCGGTTTTATGCAAATGACCTGGAATTGTTTTAATTTCACCTGAAAATAGGGAAAGTCAAGGGATCTTATTTTGACCGACGAGTAGCCCCCCTGAACGTGTAATGTAGAATTAAAGTGAACCAATGCACTCCTCTAAAAACAATATTTCTCCATTATTTATTTTTTTAAAGCAAATAATAGTTTTTGATTACAGTATTGGATAGAAATGAATTGTGTATGATTTCTTCTAATTTGGTTTGTTTAATTTAATTTTTGATAAATAACATAATGAGTTATGATACTAGCAATTAAGTATTAAAAAAATAATTTAAACCAAATCTAATAGCTTCTATTTTCACAGTAAAAATGCTTTTCAAGTCCGATGCTTTTTATTTTAATCTTTCACTAACATGCTCTAAAAACAGAGAGAGCATTAATTAAAAGTGTCATTAGAATTTTTTTCAAAAAAATCTGAGTATACAGCAGAAAACTAAAAATTCATGCTTTGTTTTTCAAACAAAACTAACTTCTTCAGGAGTGATCATGTTTTCCATCCCTCCACTGTTTTTAATGGATTTAATATACAAAAATAGAATCTTAATTATCTAAAAATTTAGAATTTTTATCATACGTTCTCAAGTTTTATTACGTATATTTTTTTTCCCCCGAGAATAGTTGCACCTAATTTGCACTACCCGGCATAGAAAATGCAATACCATGAAGATTCAAACAAATAAATGCAAATTTCGTGGAATACGCGGCTAAACAATTTAAGCAGTGGATCTGAAACGCCAGTTGGTTACGTAATTATGAAACCGCGTATGGACCAATAATCGCATACAAAATCCATAATCACCCCGGTAAGCATTAGAGGCCCATTGATGGTCCAATGGTATATTAACGAAGTGCTGCAACCGGTTGTGCTCAGCGGCTGAACATTTATATTTTCCAGCAAGACAACGCGAGGCAGCACGTTCAGTTTCTACCGTGACCTGCAATGTTTCCTGATCTGTTACCGATCGAGCATATCTGGGACCGCCGTTTGTCTGCTATGCCCCAGCCTCAGTAGGATGACGAACCATAGAGGATGGTTGAGAGCATATGGACTTCCATCCTCAGGACAATTTCACTTTGCTAATTGAATCTGTTTCTCATAGGGTTACTTTTCGCATTGCTGCGAGGGGTGGTCCTACTTCCTACTTATTAAACTATATATTTCATCGATGTATAAAATTATCTTCTTGTAAAAAATATCACTACTTACAATACATTTTTTGGCTGTGAATCAGTTTTCTTATAACATTCTCCATATATACAAAAGAAAACAGGGAACATGCTAGGTAGCAACTTAATATCATTAATTTAAAACCAGATTCACAGAAGCATTGAGCGATGAGACATAAAGCTGGATTTCCACCATATGCTATGAAAGCAAATGATAAACTGTCAGCTATTCAGAAGCATGTTTTAATTCCACGTTCTTACCATCACGTTTAACTTAAATTCAAGCTAACTTTTCGACGTAAAACATCTGTCCGATTACAATTCAAATAATAGGAAATCTATGCCTTCAAATGTGTTCCCCAGCCAATTGTAAAGCAATTCCCTTGACTTGCCAATATGTTTCTTGCTCCTTACGAAACGTGTAATATCTTTAACTTTCCGAATTTTTAAATTTAACATTCCCCGAAAGAATAACTTCTATTAATAGAAATGCAAAAATACTTTCAATCATAAGCAATAATCAATCACAAATAATTAAAATATGACATCAATAACAAAAGTCACAAAAAATTGTATTCTGAGGGCCAATTCTTGGAGCGAGATCGGAAAAACATTTGGATTTGAAGGTAAGATTTTTTTTTTTTTCTCTTTATTTATATTTTTTGTAATAAATCAAAAATTAATCTGTCATATTAAAAAATTATTTCAGTGAAATAATAATAAAAAGTCACACATCTGAGTTCGATGAAAATAGTTTATGTACAATTTTGATGTACCTGCACTTCTCCTTTAAGTACAATAATTTAATCAAGAGCTTTTCTTTTCTGTCTTGAGTACTTTTCTGTGTATAACGAATACTTGCGTGCTTAATCTCTTTATTTATAGAAAAGATATAATTCTTCCGAGCAAGTGCATAAAATGCTGATAAAACAAAATGATGAACTTTATTTTAAAAAACGAAACTAAATATAATTTCTGTTTAATATAATTTGTGGCAATACGTAATCAGTAATGTTGTCTGCGTGTTGATAGACATCACATATTGTTTATCCAAAATGCTAAACTATATTCTGTGTACTAAATAATGTAACAAAATGCGCCTCAAATTGTGAGATATTTTAATTTAAAATTAACATAAACGTTTGCGTTAAATCATGGAAGGTAATAGTTTTATTTTCAATAAAAATGTCTCTTAATGTAAAATTAAACGGCGCCGGAAATTATTAAAAACAAATGTAAAAACACATAATTGAAAGGAATAAAATATTCATTATCATTATTCAATGAAATCTATCTGCAATTTTTTGTGGAAATTTCTGGAATGGCTGAAGTTTCAGTTTTGACATATTTTTTTTTGCCTTTTGAGATAAATAATTTCAAATTCAGAATTTTTTTTTTTTTTTTTATTAATTATGTACAAATACTTTGATATTGTAATATTATTAAAATGAAACCTAACATGTTCTATATTAAAGGAATTTATACTGAACTTTTTTTAAAAGATATGATTTGTCTTTAATTTTGAAAGTTAAAATTTATGTGCAATCATAATTAATCACATTAAAATTTTTCTCCTTAAATTATTGAAGCATTGTTAACCTTATTAAAAACTTCAAATCCAGTTTTTAAAAAAATGCAAATGGACTTCTGATTAGTATGTTTTTAGCCTTAATAATTATTATTATATTTTATGTTTGCAAAATCAAATTTGGGAAGTTATATGTTTTGAAATGTCAAAATTTAGAAAAATGACAATTTTGTTTCCTTTAATACTTAAATGCATACCTAATCTTATCACCTGTTATAATAGATCAGATCCCAACTATTTTCAAACAATATTTTTAATTACTGTGTTTTTATCTTATGTTACAAATAATTAATATTTTATTCAATTTAATTTCCATTTCAGACCTTAGACTCAGGAATAACTCGTTCAAATCTTTCTCAGTAAGTATAACTATGCTTGCTGTATGATATGTATTTTATCTATTAGTTTCATATTTTGATGTGTTATTGATATTAAATTTTGATTCAGTTTGTATAAATATTTAAATATCTATAATATTATAAGAAATTAGTTGCATAAATGTTATAATCTGGTTTGATTAATTCAGTGTATCCCTCATATAATTATGTTATATATTAGTGTTAAAACTATGTATTTGGAGTGTAGGGAAAAAGTTAAGTATTATTATTACCTGATAGATTACAGTTACTCTGTGTGATGGTTTAAATGAATTTGGTGTTTAGTTTTTAAAGTTATATATAAATTCCAGAATTATTTTTTACGTGAATAATCTAGATTGTGCTCTTAAGGATTGTTTATTTTTACATATGAAATTACTATTAAAGTGACATTTGAAATAGCTAGCTGAATATTTCATTCAAACATAACAGAAAAAATTTTATTGCATTAATATTTATTCTATATTACATTGATACAATTAAAATATATCACAATTATGTTTAAAAGTATTTAATTTTAAATATATATTATATTAACTTGTTGTTGCATGTTGAAAAACATAAGTTTTGGTGATTATTTTAAAATAACTCACATTGATGTGGTAATATAGTATATATTCTTTTACCATGCATATTTTTTTCCACTTATTTAATGGTAAAATAATAATACGTTAAAATACAATTTATGATGTATTAAATCAAATATGTGTTTATTTACAGGTGAGTGGAAAAATGCTTGGAAAGCAATTTTCTATATTCTCATCATTACTTCGTGAATTAAAACCAGTATATAAAGATAATAGGGTGAATATAAACTTTTGCTGTCTTGTTTAGTATCAGATTTTAAAAAAATCAGTGTGTTAATGTAATTCTGTTCTTTTGAAATTGTTGTGGTATTTTTAGTTACATTTACTTAAAATATTGTTTTTTTTTTTAATTTTAAACTTAAATTGTATAATTATTTTCTTAATTTTTTTAGTTTCAAAGAATTGTTTGGCTTGGATTACTCAATTTCTTATCATTATTATTACTTCTAAGTTGGTGTAGCGTAACTAAAAGTATGGGTAAGTAAATTTTTGAAGCATGAAATATTTGTAATCAGGAAATTTTATTCAATAAATATTGTAAAGTACTGAATATGAATAAGTTACTATTTTATTAACTGTCATCTAATTTTAGTAGTCCGTTGATTTGAAACAAAAAATTTTTCAGTCATATAGAATTGTTTAGCTAAGAGAACAGGTACTTGTGTGCTACACTCACACTTTGGTAGTTTTATTTATTTTTTGCAAAATTACAAAATTGAATCTCAATTTATTGTGAAATATACTAAGATAAAAGAGCTGTTGAAATTTGTTTACAAATAAGGGAGAAAAAAACCCATTTAATTTGCTGATAATAGTTAGAAAAACAACAGTAATTCAAATCTTTTTAAATAATTACTATTTATATTTATAGCAAATATAAAAAAAAAAAAAAAAAATTCTTATTCATGTTTTAGTGAATAACACCTCATGGAAGCTTAGTCATATTAAATTTTAAAGTATGATCACATATACGATGCTTCTAAACAAATGTGATATCAATGATCGTATCTTTTTGTATAATATGCAACTAGTCAAACTTATGGAATATTAAAATTTTTGAAATCAGTTGTAAAATTCTTTTATTTTTATATTTTGTTTCTCGGAAAATAATTCCTATAAAATTAAAAATATCCTAAATTCCTTTTTTTTTTAAATTGGCTTTTTAAAAATTTATTCTGATTTAAGGTGCATTTATTTTTTACATCTAAAAGGAGAAAAATTTAAACTTCATTTTCTAATTTTAAAATATCTAATAACATTGTATTAAAATATAATATTTTTTAAACTCTCAAAATTTTTAATTACCTTTTTTTTTAATTTTGTTTCATGAGAACTTACTGATGATTTACATTTGTTTTAACTTCTTATTTATTTTTACTTTATTTAGGTCTCCTGTCATTTACACACCTAATTTTCTTTGATACCTTATGGTAAGTATATAATTTTCATGTAGTTCTACTATATGTATATATAATTAGATTTGTTTAAATAACATAAAAGATTTTATGCTTTTTCATTTAAATGAATTTAATATATAATTGTAAATTAAACTAATAATTTTGTTATTTTAAACTTTAAGTGAGTAAAATCATTTATAAATTTTAAAAATTATCATTCTATTTTTAATTATTATTATTTTACATTAATATTCTGAAGTTATGTGATAGGTGGGTCCAACAAAATTAACTTATGTTGAATTTGCATAAATCGAGGCACAAGTTTGCATATAAATACCTAAATTTTCTTAATTAGCACTAAAAAAAAAAAAATTTTTTAAATTGCAGTTCTTTATGCAGTCAACCCTCTGTAATCTAAAATTTTCTGTTTTTTCCATGAAAAAATTTACAGTCAGGAGGGAAAAAATGCTTGACAAAGAAAATAGAAGGGAAATATAGATTATGTTGAAGATTTTCTACAATCAAAACTCACTAAAATAGAGGGAAATTATTGGTAAAAAAAAAATAAATAAAACAGTGGTTGAGAATTAAGAAAATGTGAACACTGAATTAAAATTTCCTATTTATGATTCTAGGCTTTTATAATAGATAAATTAATTTATTCACAAGTTGTTTTCTATTGGCAATATTTTGATCTGTAAAAACCAAAATAATAGAAAAAAATTGTAAGGAAAATGAAACATTGAAGATAACAGGCAGGAATGTTATATAAAAAAATCAAGAATTGCATGTTATTTATCCACAATGAGAACTCTTTGTGTTACTGTATCTGTGTGATGGCAGTCACTCTAGAAACAAGTTATGTTTAAGTAGATTCATTTCAAATAGAGGAAATCCAACAAAAGGTGTTGCTTTATTTTATTTTAGAGGTCAATTTTGACTGAAAAAGAATTGTTGGTCAGTTGTCTTCATGGTTTTGTCATTGTTGCTCATGGTATTACAATTAAATATCTCTCTTAATTTTTTTTTTTCCATTAGTTGAATTTCTTTATATGTTTATTGTTCCTTAAACTTTACTATTTATGGAAAACAAACATTTAAATCTTAAATTCAAACGCAAAATCATGCATAATGTTGCCGAGATATTCTCTAAGAGTATCTGCAGCTAAATCTTTAAAAATTCCACTCCTACAAGCTATGAAATGACTGGAGTGTCAGAATTTACCATTAGAAAAGAAGTGTTAGCATTTGATCAAACAGAAGTTTTGATAACATATGGGATGCACTGTGTAGGATCTATTTATCATTGCAAAATTGATGACTTTGACAAGTGTGTTATGTAACAAAAAATTCAAGATATCAAACAAAGAATATAGCCATCTCAAAGAAAATTATTTTGAAGATTAAACTTACAGAGAAAAAAAAAATTGTTGAGAAAATTTACATTTCATGAATTTTAGCTGGAAGAAGTCCTTGAATAATCATTGAAAAACCTGATATTAAATTTTAGAGAAGTAATTACTTGTAAAAGATAAGAGAATATAGAAAATTGATAGTAACTCATATTTACCAATTCAGCTGATGTACAAAGCAGAGACTACCATATCAAAATAAACCATGAAAATTTTGGAAAATGGGTGTCATAAAAATCGATATTGAATTTATTACCAAAAAGTGTATGTATGTATGAATAATGTTCCATATCACTTGATGATTTAAAAACCCAACATCTACAAAGTACAGTTAAAATAATATAATGATAGATTGGCTGACAAAATAGAATATCCTGCAGAGATTACACATTATTACTCTTTTAGTTTATAATTTTTCAGCTCTTTATATTTGCATATTATTTTTAAGAACTTTTCACCACGCTTTTATAGTTTCTGTAAATTCTAAATACGTTGGGCATTTTCCCACAAGTTTTCTAAAAGTTCTGAATTACTCTGTCAACTTCTATGCAAATGATCCATCTTCTCTTGCTGATAATTGCTTAATATGTCCCAGTAATAAATACCCACATTCTGGAATTTCACATATGTATTAATTTTTATAATTGGATTTCGAGTCGTAATACTTGATGAATTTCCCTATGAAAATAAACACTAGCTGATGAATTATCATACATTAAAGTAAGCGAGTCAGTGTGACAAATTTGAATGGAACTCTACCTGCTTAAAAGATTCTCCTTGTGGTCGTGACTTGTTCCCTTAGTAATCGCTGTCCTCTAGACTATGTTGATCAAAAAGTTCTCAGGGGGCATAGTCAGTAACTTTTGTCCATGTAAATTAGGGTGATATAAGTCAGAGTATAATAAATTTTAATATTTAGTGTTGTGGTCAAATATAATTGTTATTAAAGCAAAACCTTTTATAAATATTCCTCTTAATTCTTTTTATAAAAAGCTGAATATTTTTAAAAATTGAACTATTTGTTAGATTTATAAATAATAATTTTTTGATTTTTCTAAAGAGCAAAAAAATTTTTTATGTACTAAATAGAAACAAATATTCTCTACAAAATTTGTTGATTGTATTTGTATTAAATCTTTTGTATTTATTATATTTCATAATTTTTCAGTTTATGCATATGTGCACTTAGTATATGGGTTGAGCAAAAGAAACCAAATGCCCACTACACATTTGGGTAAGTTTATAAAGTCTGCTTGCTGTGGAATACCTCCAAAAAAATTTTCAACAAAGGATTTATATTTTTACAATTATATTACATAAATCTGGAATAATGGAATCAATAACATAAATAATTTTTAAAAAAAGGGAAACCATAATATTTTATGTTTTTAATACCATGTAATATATGCATATCTTTGATAAAGCTTGATCCTTAAGATTTATATTTTTATTATGGCAAACTCATATATTTTTTATGTTTTTAAATTTATTTTTGCATTTTATTTTGATACCTTTTGTTGGAATTTCTTTAGTATATTGTAATGTTTGTAATAATGCGAAGAGGGGACACTCTTCCACTCTGATCGAAAGTGTATATTAAGAATGTCTATTTTGAAGTTCAACAGCTATCATGTATATAATTGTTTTCTTAAGAATTTTATATATGATTTTTTGTTTATCAAACTGCATTATATGCATTTAACAAAAAACTTTTACTTTTTATTTTAATGGCAAGTTTATTTGTAAAGTCTTTGATATTGAGTCTCCTTTTTTTCTTGGTTTCCCCACTCCCATTTATGTTTCTGCAAACTGTAGCATGGGAAAAGGAAAAGAACTCCAACATGTCAAGAGAGAAAAAAAAATTATCTCATAATTGTATTTCTTCTGTTAATTACTAGTTTGTGATCCGAAAATATATTTTTAAGATTTTTTTAGAGAGTTGTCATTGTTTAGTAACATTTAAATTCATTTATTACAAATTTATTTGGACACCCCTGAAAAACCCTAATCTTTTACTGAACTTAACACATAGAACTAATATTTTTACTTAATATTTTTGAATAATTTTATTATTTTTTAAATTCTAATATGGAAAACACCCCACAGACCCACAATTGATTATAATATAACCACTCAAAATAAATTTAATACTGATACATTACTTGATATTGATGAAATTAATCTTACTCCCTGCATAAATTTAATTGGGGTTTCCTCTGTTTTTGTAAAATAGGTCCCCATGATAATACAGAGAAATTAACTAAAGCAGAAGGCAGTTATGAAATACACAAATTCTAGGAATACACTAAAAGTAGACTATTTTTATTATATTAAATTTTATATATGTATTAGTATGTATTATATAAATTTACTTTTCAACTCTGTTTATAATCCAAAAAATAATCTGATAATCTAATCAAATTTGGACAAGCTCATCAAACTTAAACATCTAGTTAAAAATGAAAATCAAACAAGCACATTTAAAATGAAAATCATAAATCAGACAGCTCATTAAAATAGGACAGGAGGTCTAAAAAAAAAAAAAAGGGAGTTGTTATACACGTTACTGGAATTGAGAAACCATCACCTATTTGGTGTAGAACAAAACTGGCGATTTAAAATGGAGATTCCATATTAAAGAATCCCCATTTATTTATCTGTTTATCTTTCATGCAGTCAAAATGATGAATGAAATTTTTAGAAAATCAAACCAATTATCTGATTTGCAACATAGTAACAGCATAACGAACAGTTTAAGTTTGATAATGATTGAAATATTTGCATAAATGTAGGATGGTTGTACTTAGAAGAGTTATTTCTCATTGAAAATAGAATTAAAGCATCAAAGTGATGTAGTAAATTTCTTTTTAAAATTTTTAACTACATCAATATAAGCACTAGATATTAAAAAAAAAAAAATAGCTAATATTGAAAAAAAGATAGGTTATTAAAATATTCCTTTCATGTGTTTTCAATTTTATGGGTTTGAAGTCAAATATTGGATAATTATGATTATAATTATCTAATTTATATATAGCTCTTACTTATGTGTTATTAAATTATGTTATAATTATCTATCAGATAGCTTTGTATTCTAATATTACAGAAGTGGCATCTGTTATAAATTTCACTTATATGATTAATTTACATTTAATAATCTCACAAATATATTATACATACAGAATGGGAAACTCCTTAAAAAGGGAATAATTTGAATGAAAGAAATTATGCTTTAATATAATCATTCTGTAAAGTAAAATTATAATATACTAGTTAAAAAAATTTTTATCTCATTCCAATTTATCTATTATGTAGTTTTTTATGTTTCTGCACATTTGTAAAGAAGTAATATCTGAACTATTTACTGTTTGTAAAAAATGCTTATTGTTTTATATGCATATTATACTTTATAAAGATGTCACATTTTATAAGGGAAAGAAGCTAAAGGGGTTTTGTTGTAAATTTTGTGAAATATGTTAATTCTAATATTAATTTTTTTTAATTATTAATATATAATTTTTTTAATCTTTTAGATATGAAAGGTTTGAAGTACTGGCAGTTTTTGTATCGACTACATTTACATTTGTTAGCTCTATTTTTATAATTAATAAAAGGTAACATTTTTCTCATGATTATTATTTCAATAATTGTTGCATAAATATAAGCATGTTACTTAATACTTATTTTCTGATTTCAGTATTTGGAGATGGATTTCACATACTCAAATACACACGTTAGTAAGATTGCATTTTCTTATAATTTTAATATTAAATAAAATGTTATTTATGTAATTTTTTTCCTTTGTAGTTCATAATTGTGTTTATATTAGTTTTACTGAACATTGTCTCTTCATACTGCATATATTTAGATTAATTTATTTGTATACATTATTTGAAATTAAAAAGAAATTTCCTTTTTTTTTTTTTTTTTTTTTTGTCCTATGTTTTTTACTGCAGTAAATCCATCTTTTTTAAAGAGAAATTACTTTCTTTTATTATAAAGTGCTTAATAGAATGAGCAACCCCGATAAAAAGTAAATCCATGTATAAAATCTTTGGGGTTTATAAAAAAATTCTATTATGCAAATTTGATTACAAAATTAAGGTTCAAAATGTTGTAAAATTAGATTATAAAATGTTATGGTTATATTTATAAAAGTTTATGTATTAAAAGATATATATTTTTAAATTAAGACAATGATTAATCAAAAGCAGTACATATTAATATTGTATAATTTTTTTTTCCTTATCACTGCTAATCATCATAAACATCGATATTAGTAGATTGTCCTATAACTGGACTTGACTTTGAGATTTATGTTTGCATTAGCTGCTTTATCTCAATTTATCCAATTACTTTTGAGAAAAATAAAAAAAGATAATAGAAATAATAAAAAAAAAAAAAGATCTTCAGATAATCAGTGAACTTTGATTTATTCCAAAAATATTGAAGAAGCACCACAATGTAGTGTTGTGCAGAACTTCTGTCAATAAAAAAAAACAATACAAAAAGGTTAATACACAGAAAAACTATAACTGAAATGTTTTATTTTTGAACAAACATTGTTTGTAGAAAACAATGAATAGGGAAATTACATTACAAACAAAATGAAACTTAGTATGCAGATCTAACATAGCATATATTTTCAAATAAAAATTATTGAGGAAAGTGGTTGTTTGCTCGTAAAAACTCATATGCTTTGTTGCATAAAAAATGTGTTACCCTCAAACTTGGTGAAGAAATGTTGTATTCAGAGAATGTTTACTCTAATCCATATAAACTAGACACCATGTTGCAGAAATCCATATTATACAAGGTGCATGCATCATTGTTTTAAATAATAGGGTTATTCAGTTCCTCTTTTTGTTTTGAACCTACTTATTTTACAGAATTGATTTTTTCATGTTTAAAATTAATAGGCGTAAAGCTTCATTTCTTATTTTTTGTTTACATACTGAAGTTTTATTATTACTCCAATGTGAATGTTTAGTAGCACATATGAATAGCAAAAAATTATTTTGCATCTTTATGTTGATCAGTCATTGCACTTTTATCATTAATTAACAAATGATTTAAATATAATATTAAAAAATTTGAGCAGTGAAAGTAATTATATCTTAGGTAGATTGTTGATCATGAATATTTTTTTTAAATAGAAAGTCAAGATTGAAGATTGAAATAAAAATCTCAAGTAAAAAGTTTATCATTTCTAATTTATTTCACATATAGTTAAGGGTAATCCAAAAATGTTTTTTGCATGTTTTATTCTTTTAGTATTAAATACAAATTATTTGAAAGAATTGAAAGTATAAGATTAAAAGATTTTGTATAAATATTTTTATTATGTAAACATTTTTAATTTGTTTTAACCTTTGGTTTAGAGGTATGTTGATCCCTGAATCATGTTAGGTTTTGTCTGTCATATGATGATAACATATTGTATGAAAAACAAAGGACTTAATTTAGTTATCTGTGCAAGTGATTCGAGCTGGCTTCAGAATCGAATGTCATTTTTTAACCAGAGGTATTTTTTTAATTTTATCAAATATCAAATATGTTAATGCATTTGATTTTCATTTTCTTTTTGTAAATATTAAAAATTAGAAATACATAAGATAATTTGTACTTTTATTTTGATAAAAAAAAATATTAAAATATTTGCAATATAACATATTTATTGATTATATAGCTTTTAATATTTTGTAACATTATACTTTCATACATTTAAACTCCATTGTAATTTCTACATTATTGTATGCATATTCTGCATTAAGTTTTCTTATTTCAAAATTAATTGTCAGTTATTGTAAAATTTAATTCTGAAAAAAAGTAATTCAATTATTGACATTTATGTCATGTATTATATCGATTAAATCTATCCTTATTAAAATTAATCAAGTTAATTAACTGTTTAATTATAAACTTGCATATTTTTGTAGTGATTTATTAAGAAGATATAATAAAGGTTTTGATCAATCATCCTAAATATGAAATAAAAATATATTATTATAATAGTTAGCAAAATATTAAACACCATTTTAAAAAGTCTAGTTATCGATGATTTTTTTTTTTTTTTTTTACATATAGGTTCACTTTTTACTTGTGGAATTTAATGTTAAAAGTACTTTGAGTAATGTGTTTTAATTTTATGAACATTGAAAATTGTTCTTGAATCTTTTCTTGGTAGCTTAAGTCATATTGTTCCTGGTATAACTGCTAGTTCATGGCCTCGATTTAATCCACTGACTTTGTTAGGATGCACGGCTGGAGGAATACTAGTCTTAACCACATTTCTTATTGATATTTTGTAAGTTATTTATAACTGTTTTATTAGCATTTTGTTTTTTTTTTTACATGCATGTTGATAATTTATCATATTAATATATTAATGTCATAATAATATAAAATAGTTAATAATATGGTTAGAGAAAAAAATGAGTCCATAGTTTTTGTATAATTCAATATTTATATTAACAATATACAATTACCAGTAAACAAAATATGATTGTACTGCATTGAATAGGAAGTGGCATCATTCTAAATGTGTCACTGAGGTAGTATTCATGACTGTATCACAGTCGATGGGAAGTGATGTCATATTAAATGTATCACCAAGTAATGTAACAAATACAATAAACAAATAAGAATAATGGAAGTTTTGTTATTCACTGGTTCATAAAAGTTCAGTTGAAAAGTAACTATTTAAGACAGAATTTTTATTATTCTCATTCTAAAAGTTACTATTATAATTTTTTTTTTTTTATTAGCTCAACTTTATAATTAAGTATATTTATACTTGTTTCTTTTCTGAGCTCTAGCTGCTTATTCTCTGGACTCAGGTTACAGATTATCTTAACTTATGCTACATACTTTGAAAGACACACATACACGGTGTATATATATTTATAGAAACAATCCATAATCCTACATTCCATACAAAAGTTACAACATTTTATTTTACTAGTCTCAACAATCATTATATTTATATGGAAAAATATTGTTCTTGCAGCAGTATGTTAAAGACAGTCATTAAATTTTAAATAAAATATTAAGTGGTTTTTTTTTTATTGAATAAATATTGTGTTTTGCTATAAGTTATTATTTTCTTCCAGTAATTACTACAGTGCAGATGCTATTGCTGGAATTTGCATTTCATTCTTGATTTGTCTTACTATGTCTCCTCTTTGTGCTTACAGTGGGAAGATCCTTTTACAAGTATGTAATATTCCAAGAAAAAAATTTTAATACCTTAAAGAGTTTTTTTTTTTATGCAACTTTTTGAAGAATTTTGAAATTATTCTTTTGTAGTTGAGTACATTTTTATTAAAATCATTTGGAAAGAAATGTTTCATTAAACAATTTTTTATAAAACTTTTAATTTTTCTAATCTAACTTCCATAAAATTTCAGTTAAGCTTTAAAAATATTGATATTTTATATTTCTAATACCACTCAGTGTCAAGCCTAATCTGAATTTTTATCTATAATCACTAATTAAATAATAGAATGTGAATTTTGTTAATAGAAATACTCATTATCAAAATTCCTAGTGTTAAATATTTATAAAAATTGTGATAGTAATTGTTTATGTATATTTATTTGCTTTTTCAGGGAACTCCTCCTCATGTTAAAGATTTATTGGATAAATGTCTAAGGGAAGTCTCAACATTGGATGGAGTTCTTGAGTTTAGAAATGAGCACTTTTGGCTCTTAGGATTTGATAAAATAGTAAGAAAATTTCACTATTTTATTAAAGCATATTTATTTACTTAGCAGAATCATAATAATTTATAAACATATATATAATCAAAATGAATAAGTAAGTATACTTTTTTTCATACTATTTTATTAAAGCAGCATATTATTTTATTTTTCATACTATTTTATTAAAGCATTTTTATTTACTTAGCAGAATCATAATTATTTTGTAAACTATGATGTAAGCTATTAATAATTTGCACATTATCTTGTTATATTTTAAATAAAAATGCATAAACTGATAAATTCTGTTTTGAAATGTTTTGTGTTTTGTTGTAAACTATGTATATATGCATTACTAGTTACTTTCATTGTTAATTATTTTAGTTGGGTAGAATTATGAATTATGTAATGATTTGAAATCCACTTTTTGTAGAGCATTGAGTGTAGGGCTAACAACCCTACTCCATAAAAAGAAACAACCCTCTGTCTTGAAATCTGCTAGTAGGCAGATGGTTTGGCCCAATGTGGGGCTGTTGCACTAATGAAAACGAAGAATTATGAAATTTTGTTAACATGAGTGAATCATTTTTCAAATGTGTGTGTAAATTATCATAAGTAAAATGCAATTTTAAAATTGTAAAATAAAACATTTTTAATATTCAAGTTTAAATAGAACAACAACATTAAACTTAACTCTAAATTAGAATTAAATTTGTTTTATATCTAAACTTGATAATTTAATGGGAATTTACTGATTTCATTATATATATGAATGTATGCATTTATAGTAAAATACATTTTCAAAAGAAAATTATATATAATTTCAATTTTAGGTTGGAACCATACATGTGCGTATTCGTAGAGATGCTAATGAACAGGTTGTCTTATCACATTTGTTAAATAAATTATCATCCATGGTTACAGACATTACTATACAGGTAGTAAAAGTTTTTGTATAATTAAATGTAGCACTTTGTACATTTAATTTTAGTCATCAGCAAACATTATAAAAATTGTTTATATTATTTTAACAGTAGTATACAAGAGGAGAGTTTAGTTATATTTATTCCTCTAAAAATGCTGCTTAATTTTTTTTAATGATACTAATGGATTGTCGATGATTATCACTAAGAGTTAAAATTTCATAAAAGTAAATTATATCTTCTGACAAAAATTAAATTTGAAGGAATGCTAAGATATGAATTAATTTTTTATTGATTAAAATGAATTGAATGTTTAATTTGTAAGAAATAAATTTTTTATATTATTTAATCATATTTGTGTACAAATTTAGTTGAAAATTTTAATTATATTGTAATTATTATAACTCTGAAAATTTTATTAATATTTTAAATTATAAGTTGAATTTGATATTTAACAAATAAAAACAAATTCCTTCATTTGCATTAATAACTTTCTTTACACTTGTTAAAGAATTTGTATTTGTATTTTTTTTGTAATTCAAGTATATTAAGAATTCATCCAATCTTAGTTATTAGTGTAGATTTAACTTTGTGCTTTTTTTGATAGATTTTCAAAGATGAGTGGACATGGAGTAGTGGAACTAGACAAATTCTAAATGATCATTTCTTGAAATTCCCTCCTGGAAGTGAAACTTATTCATTGCCAACAACAGTCACTACTTCAGTATCAAGCAGTGAAAAGGAAACAGTTTTAAACCCTTTATCTTTCAAGAATTCTTATGCATCTACATATTCTGCTCCTAACACAAAGACTCATGATACCAAAAAATCGCCGAGTAGCTATGCAACTATTCCTTTACCACCTTCATTATCATCGTCTTATTCTCCAAAGTCCCCAGCACAAGATTATTCAATAGATATGAATTCTGACACAAGTCTCGTACAGACTCATATGTCATATGATACAAGCTTGCAATCTTCTCGTCAAATCCCTTATAGTCTACAGAGTGTTCCCAGTACAAACAAGTATAACAGAGAGCTTACTATCAACCCTCTTTTTAATTCTAAACCTGACTATGTGAAATATAAGAGTTGATACAGTCATTTACTTTAAAGGTTACATTTTAAAATGTATATGTACTTTCAGTATCTATTTGTTAATGCTCACCTATTTCTGGCTGCTGCTGAGCAGTGGCATATAAAAGTGAAAAACTGCTTCTGTATCAAGAAATTATGCAGTTGTATTGTTTTGACATTGCTTTGGGAATTAATTTAGTAGCTATTGAAAAATATTTAGGATTTTGCTATTATTTAAAATTTATCATGTCAATTTTATTTTTTCCATGTACTTACCTTGAATTTTGTTAATATACACAATAATTTATTTATTTCAATCCATTTTATTTTTTGAGTAAACACATTAATTTGATTTGATTTGTGACATGCCAATAGGTGTTGTGAATCACTAATAGGGGAGCATTAATAAATGAATGCCATACTTTCTAAATGGACATTTTATTGGGGCTTTGTTTTTCGAGATCTTATCCATTGAAAGCTCTCTGAAAAATAAATCATGAAGTTTTTCAACATATTCTTTGGAGATTTGTGTACATATTGCTGATGAGATACTTGTTTATTTTTAATATGAGAATAAAGTTGGCTCAATGCTTTTTCAAGTTTTTATTTTCTGAAGTAAAATATTTGAAAATTTATTAAATGTACTAACAAAGCTTAACAATATGGTGCATTAATCTATAATTTTATATTATCCAAATTTTATTATTTATAATTATTTTCCAGAATTTTTACAAAAAAATATTAACCCTGCTTTAATTTTTTTTTTTTCATACAAAATTATTTTTAGTGTAAATACTAATTAAGGAATTAAACAGTAGTTGTTCAAATTATTATATCTTATGATTATCAAATTATTATATCTCTTTATAAAAATAAATTTTACTAATTTTCTTTGGGTTAATATTTAAATTTGAAAAAATATAGATTTTTTTTTACTATATTGATAGTTCTCAACTTCCTGTAGGGTTTCATCATAAATCTAAAAATTTATTAATTCTTGACTTATTTTTATTTTGACATTTTCCTAAATTAATTATCTTAGAATAAAATACTTAAAGGCTTAATAAATATTTATAAATTACATCATAAATAGACTTTAATGCATATAAAATACAAAAATTAAAGAGAAAAATTCACATAGTTTCCTGTGATATTAACTGATACATGAATTTGACTTTCAATTTTTAATCGAGTAATCAGCATCTTGATCCACATTTTTCAGGTAATTAATCCGTGAATTGTTTTGATAGTTTTAAACTATTTTTTCTTTGTTGTTTCCTTTATTTTTTTCTACTATTTATTTATAATTAAATGCATTTTTATCGCATAGTTTACAACCTGCTAATCTCTCTGTAGGAATAATTTTAATTTTCAGATGGTATTTTCTTGTTATTTCAATAATTTCGCTACCAATTTCTACCAAGAGAGAATTATGGAATTTTTAATAATAATTTTTGAATATCTTTAATGTGAATCATATTGAGTATAAGATTACCTTCTTAAATCATTTTCAATTATTCATGTTAATATTAAAGAATAATGCCACTCTTTTGTCACAGAAAAAAAGAAAGTTTTTTTCCCTTATAATTCATCTATATTCTTGAATTATTACCATTCATTTATTCAGAGACCTGTTGGCCAATTGGGTAGCACTCTGGCCTTTGATACCACAGGATTCAGATTCGTTTCCTGGTGATAGCATGAATTTTTGTTAGTGGTTTGGAGTCCATGTTAAACTGTAGGTCCCGGTCTAATTAGTCCGAAATCTGCAAAAAATTACTGTAAATTGACAAACCAAACCATACATTCATGGAATATTTGAAATTTTTTAAACTTAAAAAAAAATCAGAATTTTAATTTTAGTTGCAAAAATGAATTACAATTACAAACCAAATGTATAATAGGTTTTTTTATAATTTAATGATGAATCTACTTATGACATCTGTGATGAATTATTACATTTTTTTAATGTATTAAAATTGGAAATCCTTAAAAATAGTAATTTTTCTCAATAAAATAAGTTATCATGAATATTTTTGACACATAGTGCTCAATAAATATGCTGCAGTTATTTTCTTTTTCTTATTTTAAATAAATTCTTTCTATCAAAGTGTTTTTACTTTCTAATTTTGTCAACCACTTATAAAATATATCATTATAATATGCACACTGTATGTTGATCCACAAGATATGTTTTATTAGTAATAAATTGAAGTTTATCTTTGAAATTTTAGTAGTTTTTCACTCATGTCTGAGTTATTATTAAACTTTGTAACTTTTTTTTTAGATTTTCATTTGATAATATTATTTAAGTCAAAGTTAATTTCTTAATTTTAATCTAACTGAAATTATTTAGTGTTTACTTTCGAATTTTTTTAAAAAGAATTTTAAGTTATTTATAATGTTGACGTTTACAATTTTGTGTACTGTAAATTACTTCAAATAAAGTATTCAATTTGATTAAACTATGAAATTTTGAAAAATCAATTAAAATTTATATGTAGAAAATTTTTATATCATATTTAAAAAAATATTAAAAATATTTGAATATCTTTAAACCAGGTGTTTTAAAATTGCAAATAATAGCTATTTCAAATTATTTTAGGCTGGTTTTAATAATCTACTTTTTGATTTTTAAAGTTCTAATTTAATATAAAATTATGTAGCTACTATATTAGAAGCTAATTCTCCAAAATGTTAATTCCTGTTTAATTAATAAAGAACTTAAAATTGTCAATTATTTATAAATAAGTATGTATATATCTTATTATTATGTCTGTGAATATATATTGGCAAATATCTTTTCATGTTGTCAACAATTAAAATGCATTTTTTATACTTCTGAGGCAGTTATATTAATTTTAAAAACATTATTTAAATCTGATCTTATTTTTGAAATATTCAAGATTTATTGTATTTTAAGTTTGCTTTGATGAAAAATTAAACATATTTAAATTATATTATTAAGCCCAATAGCCATTGTAAAATAAATTTCCAACCTATTAATGTTCTATTAATATTCCTCATTAAAATGGAAATTATCTGGAATGTTAAAAAATGTATTTGCATTCCAATGAAGCATGAGCTTAAATTTTTTGTAGTTATAAAATTATAAAATGTATTATATAAAATTAAAAAGTTTGTCTAATTGTATCTTAAGGATAAAAAAATTATTTCTTAAAAAAATCTTTAATTTTTATATAGTTGATTGACATTTGTTCTAAATCAGATAAGTGATATAATGTCTGAAATATAATGTATTTGTTCTACTATGTCCAGTTAAAAAAATACTTTAAATGCTCTGTATATATTGATGATATAATACTAGTTTAAATGTGAAAGATAAATTTAAATAAGTTTTTTTTTTTTTTTATTATAATTTCAGTATTTCATTTTATGCAGTGATAAACATTTTAAATTGACTAAGCTTTATCAATTTAAATTCTTAACCTTATCTTAATCTTTTATCTTTTTTTTTTTAAAAAAGAAAATGATTTCTAAAATTTGAAGAAAATTATATTTTTTTTTAATGTTTTTGTTCTTTTTTAACTTTTAAATATATATCTGAGAATTTATTTGATACCAAAGATCAGTTATTTTTTTATTAATATTTAAATACTTTCTGCTTTTTTAATTAATAATATTTAAATTTATTCAAAAATACTGTATTCATAAATTTAAAATACTCAATAATTCTAATGGTTAATTTACAAAAGCATTTATGTGATCGTTCTGACACTTTTAATTTGAAAAAAAAAATGCTAAAATATTAATATTTTTAATTAATGAATGTTATTTAAAGCATTCAATAGTAAATTTATTTCATATACCTTCCTCCAGATTCATTCCTTTTTGTGTTGTGTATGTGGGTAATTTTTCTGGAAACTAAAGGACTTTGTTCTTATGATTAGAATGAAATGAAAAGCCTTATTACTGAGCTAATAATTATGTAATATAAATAGAGAAACTAAATTACTAATTATTGTGGAGTATTATATATTTTAGTTGTGTAATTTTTAAATAAATGTTTATGAAATCTGGTGTTTTTTAAAGTTACAATATTCTCATGCATATTATGTATTTTTACAAATTTATTTATAAAAAATAAGAGCATTAAAATGTAAACAAAACATTGAGGGTATCTTTTTATTGAATCTTTAAGTCAAAATCTGCAATCCAAGTTAGAAACCTGAAATTTAAAAAATAAATAGATTGTATATTTGTGCATTTTTTATTGCTCTTGTATGCTTTATGCATGCCTTATTATCAAATATTATTTATCTGCGACACAAATTTAATTTAAGATATACATCGACAACAAAATTAAAGTATAAGGTACTAGTTTAATGATATATTGTGAAATAAATTTTAGACTATGATTTTGAGCTTGAAGACCATTTATTATAGGAAGGCCTTTGGAAATGTACATATCTGAAAGCAGACATTTATTTTTTTCTTTAATTTTTAAAACCTTGGATAAATAATTAATATTTACAGAATTCTTAGGTTTTTTTTTTTTATTATTTGCTTTTAAAAGAACATTCAGGTTTTTAAAAAAGAAAATTAGTGATTTTGTTAATAAATTTTAAATATTTATAAACAGATAATCGAGTGGAAAGACGTTAAAAAAAAATATAAATTTTTTAAATTATCTAATGATGTAATTGTATATGAAATATACTAAAATTAGTTGAATATTTTAGTTCAATTTTTTTATGCTCAATTTTATATTCATTTAAATTCATATGAATGTAGTATGCTAATTGATTTATATGATATATTTTGCATTCTGTTATTTACTTTTTTTCTTTTGTTATTTCTTATTTACACAATAAATGCCTTCGTTGTGTTTTATTTTTTATCACCTTTCTTATAATTTATTTCTTCACCGCAATCAGATGTACAGAGTTTGTTATTAAATAAATTAGTTAGACTGTGTTAATTTCATATTTTAATTAGAAAATTTTGTTCTCGATGGACAAAAAAAGCTATAAGCTAACTAAAATTTGTATTAAAAAAGTATTGTTGATGGAGAACGCAAGATAATTTGATCTGAAATCATTAGTCGTAATTTATTTTATTTATTTATTATTATTTACATCAATGGGCTATGTGTTTCACTGATATATGCTGCTAACATTGATTGGTGATGAAGTGAGGACTCATTTGCATGTCATGGAGGGAAAAATTCCAGCCCATCAACCTAACTATGAGTGCGGACACTATTCACACATTGTCACAATCGCGATCGAATAGAGCTTGGTTCTAAAAGCGTTATTCGTGATTAGAGCGGCAGATATATAAGAAATTTAGCATTAGCTGGAAGAAACGTTTGCTACTTAGCTCTCTCACGTTTTACTACCACAGTTTCAATGAAAAACATCTGAGAGTGTTTTTTTTTATTTCCAATGGCAGATTATGAACAGTTACAGAACAACGAAAAATAATTTAAAAAAAACAGAGAAAAACAACAAAACATGCTGCAACAGAGTTCATTAATCTAACATATCTCTAGCCTCCCAATATCGCTCGGCGAGAAAAAGTCTTGCTCAGAGCAGGACAGTACAGTAGATGCGTGGAGTCCATGGCCTCTCTAGAGCTGTACAGAGTGCATATCGGAGAAGGAACAATTTTGAGTCTGTAAATATGTCATGTCCAGTGGCTAGTCGGAAATGAACGACTGCTCTACGCCTGGGAACATTACATAGATTTGGGACACACGAAGAGGGGAGGAAGTCATAACATAATGCCAAGTTGTAGATCTTTAGCCACTGAAAAGTGTTACCAGGTTCACCACGGGGAGATAGATCTACTGCGCACCATAGAGAGGTTTTTGTAGGTGAGGGAATATTACCTCCTCGAGTCCAGCGGCCTGATGGTCAATTGGTTAGCTCTCTGGCCCTTGGTACCGCAGGCTTCAGGTTAGAATCCTGGCGGTGGCATGGATGTTTGTGAGTGGTTCGAAATCCATGTTAAACTGTAGGTCCCGATCTAATTAGCCTAAAGTGTGCACAATACGATTATATATATTCATAAAGTATATTAAATGCCATAAAACACTTTAATTCTGTTTTTACTATAGATATAAACCTGGCTCTTGAAATATTTTTTCTGTTTGTAATACTTCATAATCAAATAACTATATACGATCATGTATAGCTAACACTGATCATAAACTGATATAATGAATAAAATATATTTTTTTCCCTGCAATCTCTAAAAATAAATTTCAATATTTCTCGAATTTAATTGTTACACTGTATACACAATTTCCCCCAAAAATGCATGTGTTTTGGAAAAATTGACATTCGAAGGCTATAAAAAAAAAAAAAAAACTAAAATTAACATTTGAAGACATTAAAAACTAATATTGTAACTCTCACTCAATAGATCAAAATTTATAAGTTTCTAATAGAAAATACTTTTTAATTTTGCTATTTTTCTTATAAACGGAACGTTAGAAATTAAAATGGAAAAATAAAGCACCTCAGAGTATGGAATTCGCAACCTTCGAAGTATCAGCTCGCGATGGTGGCTAACCACCATGCCATTTAAAATTTTCAAATCCTGTTATTTTTTCCCCCGAAAATTATTGAAAGGTGGGTACTATTACTTCGAGCAATTAACATCCTCATCATGATCTACCCACAATATAAATTTCAATCAAATAAGGCATGGATGGTTTGTAATCGTTCCATGTTGATCCGAACTAATTTAAAATTTAGTGCAGACGATAAATGAAATTCATTCAATCGAAATTCAATCTTGTTTATCGAAAGTCATTCAATCTGATGGTGGTTTGCCTCGTAAGTAAAAAAAAAAAAATATTTCTTTCGTGTTTTTTATTTTCTGTTATCGTGAATTTCTTTAATAATTATTTTCTTATAAGAAACTTTTTAAGTTATTATTTTTAATAATCAGACAGAATTCATAAGAGAGTTATTTCGAATATTTTTGTCACATATGATGCCATTCGAATTTTCCCATGCTTATGGCTATACAATACATATAGATAAAGATATATAGCTTCCGCTAATTTTCAACAATTAAAGAAATTAATAATAATTATAATTATATAAATCGAAGAAATTATTCTAAATGTAACAATACATTCTATACCTTCACTCAGCTTTATTATTTTACTAACTCATAATAATTGGGATTCTTTCCAATTGTGAGCTAAATCCGATTCCTGACCGTTTGGTAGCGTGCACTGCTGGCTACCCACGTTATTAAGGAATGGCAGAAGGTCTTGGATTCAAATCCATTGCAGCATCCGTTGCAGTCACTGCTTTCAGAAGCATGAAGACTCCATAACAATTTTGACAGCGTGAGTACAGCATCTGATATCGACATTGAGGCTGTCTGACGAGATTTCTAAGTTTCGACCATATGAAGCACAAATACTGAGCTGCTACTCCTAAAAGTTCTCAAAGAAGACCATGCCACCCCATTGTTTATCTGTAATTATATATACGTGGCAAATATTAATGGAAACATAAAGTCTACTGATGTGCGAAAAAAAGTGGAATGGAATCACCTTTTCATGTAACATCATTTTCTTTGTTATTTTCATTTCTCATGATCTATGCTTTTTCACTCAAATAATCTTCGAATTGATTGAAAAACATAGAAAAATCAATTAATTTCACTTGCTTTCAGTCGAGGAACAAACAATATGGGACTTGAGGAGATTATTGACTCACGTTTGCATGTCATATGGGAGAAAACAGATAAAATTCTACCATACAATTCGAATCTGTGAAAGAACACTGCTTGCTTTTGAAAACGATGACTTCAATGTAAGCCACAGTCGGTAATCGATCTCTTGTCGCTGTTGCACTTTAACATTGGGTCACGAATCGTACACTTTTCAAAAGAACTTGGTGGTGGTGGTGTGTGTGTGTTGGACTTCTGTTTGAAGCCCGGCAGATAAGCAGAATAGCTCTATGTTTATTGCTTCAGAGTCTTTTATTGGGTTCGAGCAGAAGGGTGCAAAATTCTCAGTTACCAACTCTGCAGAAAATTCCTTCGAAACTGAGTTAGTACCTACCTTTTTGTTTTGTAAAGGAATCAACAAGCTTCACCCTGTTTATGGACCAACGTTTTGAAGTATAAATGTCCCAATATAGGGAGTAGAAATGCTCTCAATTTTCTAATGATTCTTAAGGCATTCGTTGATTCTTCCAACTAAATTTTTTTAAGTTTAACATATAAATATATTTATATGAGTTTCTATGAGCTAACTATATAAATTCCACGAGTTTCTATGGTTAGGTGAAACAGACCGGGGCCTACAGTTTAAAGTGGATTCCGAACCACTACAAACATCCATGGCACCGCCGGTACTCGGACCCGAGACCTGTGGTACAGAGCGCTAGCCATTCAACAGGCCCACGAGTTTCTACTAACTATGAGTTTCTATATAAATGCCTTTCTCTCGATAAATTACTAAATGATAAGGAATGGAAGGAAACAGACTAACAACAAATGGGACACACACACACATGCACACATATATATACAAAGCCACAAAATTGAGTATACACCTCTAAAACAGTGCCTTTCTTCCAATTACAAATTAAATATTGATTTAAATAGATACATTTTTTTATCCTAGATACTTTAACCTCTGCTTTACCATCCTATAATAACACAATTCTATAGTTAACTAATTTATTACGAAAGAAGTTAAGCTATTCGAAGAAAAAAGAAAACCATGCCACAAAAAATTGAGTATACACTTCTTATATTTGTAAATTATGCCACCACTTTTTTTTTTTAGTTTTCAAATTTTCTTTAAAGAGTTTCAGGAGTAGCTGCTGCTTATAACACGTGCTAATGCACTTCAACGCTTTTAAATATTATTTTTCTCATTAAAAATCGTAAAAATGAGCTCTCGTGAGAAGCTACTGAATCTGAGCGTTTCGTCCGCCGAAAGAGGGGCAATCTCTTCGAGAAATCGCTTCGTTGATTGGTGTAACTCATGGTTGTTTCCAAAAAATAGTACAGAAGTATAAAAAATCTGGATCTGTGGCCAATATTCCTGGAAGAGGACGTAAAGAAATACTGAGTACTACAGCAAAGAGGAAGATCATTCACTCAGTAAAGAAAGATCCGAGGGTGAGTGCCTCTAAACTAGCTTTATCGATGTCCTCTACAATCGGGAAAAGATCTCAGTTGACAATTCGACGTACCCTTCACCAATATGGGTTTCATGCCGTACACCAATACGAAAGCCATCACCAAGTATGTCAATAGACAAAGAGAGTGATTTTCGCCAAAGAACATCGCTTAAAGCGTATTTTCTTTCTGGAACACTGTAATATTTTTGATGAAATTCTTTAAAAATGGATATACTATAATTTTAAGGCAGTCAAGTTTTGTCCTTTTTTAAGTCGGCTGGATACTGCTTTATTGGTGGTATTATGGACAAACATGTATATTTGGGGATTTTAAATGAAACCCAGTAAGTTGGGGCTTGGGGTCAAGCTTTATTCAACTCCCCCCATGTGCAGTTATACTTGCTGTCACCCATTGCAATAAAGTGTTTCAGACCTAAATGATAGTCGCAATTATGTATATCAAATACAAGAAAGGAAGTTTCAAAAAGCTGAAAAGAAAATTTCTGTTGAAACCATTAAAACACTAGTTCTATGTTTTACGATTCAGTTATGCAACAAAATATTATTGTACGTTAAAGGAAATTAATAAGTGTATACTTATTTTTGTTGGTGTTTTCCTGGTTTCAATATTTTATTTTTCGTAAAATAAATAAACGTAACATTTTTAAACATAGTACGATAAAGCATAGACTAAAAAGTATTAGGTAAAAATTTCATCTTAAAGCAATATTTAATTTGAACAAAAAAAGTCTCTAAGTTTCTAAGGTGTATATCAATTTTGTACTGCATCGAACTTCGACTAGATGGTGGCCTATTAATTAGGTAAACCCATAGTTAATGAACACAGAAATTCCCTTCACTCCACTGCAACAAAAAAACGAAAAACAAGGGAAAAAAATCTAATTAGTTGGCCAAAGATCTTCATTTCTCTCTTCCTTCTTGGCCAATTTCGAAGAACAATGGGCTATTGTTTTGTTGTTTCATTCTAGTGGATAGATGGCAAAATAAATATATTGCCTTAACAGTACATCCGAAAATAGTAGGATCATTAGATGTCAGTAAAGGTTTAAAATGTATATATAAATTTCTTTTTTTTTCTTTTTTTAAAGGACCAGGGGTTCCGCTTTTCAAAAGTTTTCGTTTAATAAAGTGACTAAATGATGCTATTATATCAAATAAAGTGTTTCAGTAAATGATGCTATTATATAATATGTTTCAGCAAACGATTTTTTTTTTTCAGTTTCACCTCAATTGAGCGAAACTATTTTCTTTCGTTGGCAAATTTGAAGTCATATTAAGATAAATATTTTTTTAAACAATTTAATCATCAAAGAAGAGAAATTTTTAACTTTAGAACCTATTTCGTTTATATCTGTACTGAAACTTCGTAACTTTACTTTTCCTACTTAGATAAAATGCCGTAAAACATATAGGGCAATCTTACTATTTATAATGAAAAATCATGTTTATAGGGAAAAGAAAAAATAGCAAAGGAAAAAATAGTAGGTTGTACAAGTTATATATATATATATATATAATGGCAAAGGGACTGGCGCAAAGTCACTTTGAAGAAGTGACTGGCCTATAAACCGTAGGTTACTATATAATATGTCTGTAGAGCGTTGGGCTTTGGACTGACAAACTACTCCATGAAACGAAAACATATCCTGTCTCGAAATCTGCCATTAGGAAGATGGCTTTAGCCCACCATGGGACTATTGCACCAATGAAGAAGTTATATATATATATACCTGAGTCATTAAGAAGAAATGTGATGGTAGTGAAATTTCATATGTAAATACCTTTCGATCAAACGAGCTAATGATTAACTTTTTGAAAGCCCATGAATGATTAGTTGGAGCTCTAGAACACCACAACTGAGTATCCAGGTGGTATGTAAAGGGAAACTCCAATTCTAGGGCATATTACCACTCAAATTTTTTTGTTCCATCCACTCACTTTGACTGCATCAATGTTTCACATACGGGTCCACACATACTATGTACATATAATGATGTTTGGGAGATAAATACAATTGTGTTAAAGGAAGCAGACCGAAAGATCTCGTGACATTCGTATTGGCGCGATGCCATTTAATGATGCTGGCAGGATGGTTGAACTATAGCACAACATAGCCTCAAGAAGGCAATGGTTGACCAAGAAACAACGTACTTGAGGATAGAGGGATCGTCCACTGGATCCAACATCATCTGAATCCTCATTTTCTACAATCCGACGATTAAACAAGACTCAAGTGTCAATAATAGACAACTCACAGTATGCTATCTGAATTCCATTGCACCCCGAGCACATCAACAAGTGTGTTTGCAGTAAAACAATTCTGTTTCGATCCGGAATATCATTGGTTGAGCAGAATTGTGTTCAGAGATTAGTTCCGTTACGAATTTACCAAATGACAAGCAAAAATATGTCTCATATGTCCACATATATATATGTGAACACCATATGTGTGTACCAAATGACAAGTATGTGTGGCCAAATGTCAAGTATGTGTGTACCAAATGACAAGCAAAGATATACCGCATATGTCCGGCGCAATAGTGGGAAAATACCCTAACTATCGCCCACTGCACAACCTTGTCAACCGGGGATTAGGATCTGAAATGCCATTTCATTTGATAGTCAAACCTTCTGATGCCCATTGTCACACTCTTCAGTCGTGACGTGCTTACAGCACGATGATATTCTGCATGTTTAATTGCCCTTTATTTTACTTCACTGTGAGTTAATATTTCATCTAGATAATGTCCAACTACACATGGTAACCATTTCAATTTTTGTCTTCATGTTGGTCTAAAACTTGGTGGCCAACTAGATCAACAGATCTCCTCCCAATAGAGCACTTTATAATCTTCCGGCTATCTTAGGTTATCATCCATCAATCTGAACTATTAAAAAGAGCTTGGCAAGAATTACCATAGAGGGATATCCGCCAACTCTCTCTATATATATCAAGCCAGATAACAATCTGTATAAAGATGAAATATTACCCAATGGCTTATTGATTCATTCGGTATTGATTGGTTATTGGTATTCGCTTATTGATAAATTGCTGTATCTCTTGAATTCCTTCGAATAAAACATTCCATATTTCTAAAATTTTAATCATTTCTCTGTAATACAACAAAATGATTAAAACTACTGCTTTCTGTGTGTAAAATGAGCTCACAAAAGGTTAATTTCTTATTTTTTTACTTTAATGACCGTTTGCAATAGTTATGCCATCGAATCATTATTTCAACAAATATTTTGTACCATCCCTCAAGCAATGCTAATTTCAAATATTTCTTTACAAGGAATTTGTTGTTTTTGGCCAGATGGCCAAATCCCCACACTGCACCTTAAAGACGGCAGAATCTCAAAGGCTACAATGGAAATTTTTCTAAAATTGAAAATCACATAGACGATAGATTTCCCAGTAGCCAGTAGAGTTCTGGCGCTTGGTGCCACAGGTTTCGGGTTCGAGTCCCGGAGTTGCCATAAATGTTTGTAGTGATTAGGAATCCACTTTAAACCGTAGGTTCCGGTCTATTATGACTGTAGTGCGTTGGGTATAGGGCTGACAACCCTACCCCGTAAAAGTCAGCATCACGGAGCCAAGTCACATTTCTACCTACTGGTGTTCCATCACAACAGAAGCTGCCCCCTTCTATAAAACCATATGAGCTCTTGGACTTGGTCTAGATATTCCTGTCTACCAAGTGGGATAAGAAGCAATGACAAAAATACTTTTAAAAATTTCTTCTCTCTGAATGGATGTCCAAAAATGGACATAAAATGCATCTATATATATTAAAACTATTTTAATAAATATATATATATATATTATTACTATATTTATAACTACTATTTTATATAAGCTCGAGTAGTGACAAATTTCTGCAGTATTCCAAAAAAGAAATTAATTTAAAAGCAGTAAATTGCCGTTTGTTACCTCTTT
>BPLR01009124.1:0-35222 GCA_021605095.1 Caerostris extrusa | reverse complement strand
GTGACATATAGAAAAGAAAATACAGAAACAGTTACATGAAATATATCTTACAAGAAAACTTATAAGTGTATATATATATATCTGCACGGTCAGGACCAGTCCACTTAAACATTTTTTACCGCATTAGCGGGAAGCTCAAGAAGTAATGCATTAATTGAAAGCAGAAGAAGATCCAGACCTGAAGGCCTGGTAATTACTAGCAAATGGATACACTTTGCAAACTGCCATGTACCTCCCGTCTACCAAAACTCAGTATCAAAGTCATGTATTGCATCAAAAAAAATGCTAAAAGTGCCATAATAAAGTTTCAACATAATTGCCAGAATTCTTTTCCCTAGCATAGGGGCCACAACGCACTGTCAGAACATTAATGCTGAATCAAACCATATACTAAAGAACTTAAACCAAGGAGAAGAAATAAACACTGATATTTTGAGTAATTGTAAAACCAGGAGGACGAACAATAAAAAAATTTACAATATATAAAGATCAATATAAAAGCAAGTTAATATAGAATTAATTATGTGGAATAAATGTACAAAATTGAGGAGAAAAAACTTTGAAACAACAACAAACAAGAGCAAAGTATAAGTCTAGACAATGAAAAAGAAATGAGAATGAATGAAGGCAAAAATCACTGGATGCCTTAAAAGGTGGATATTCATGAGCATCTAAATGCTATATCCCCCCGGAAGGAAGAAACTGTAGATTTTAATGCCAAAACTCTTACTCTTAAAAAGCCTACGCCAATACAAATATATATTTGTAAACTAACATTACATACTGACTTAGTAAATAAGAACATTTCACGCAATATTTGATCCAAGATACGTTCTCCGATGATAATTATCTTAATGATTAATTTATTCTCAGCTGTTTGACAAACATGAAAATGTCTTGAATTGCTTGATTAATCATTTTATTCCGTTATTTGTAATGGCTGAATGTTTATCCTTGAATTCATTATTTTGGTTATAAATTTTATCATGATATATATTTCCCGCCTGTTGTTGTTATTAATAAAGATATTTAAAATTTCATCTTTTAATAAATTCACCAACAGCAACCAGTAGAATATGGGATCAGCCATTTTTTAAGAATGAAGTATAATATGATGCTGAAAGGTTCTCCACGATATTTTGTAATTAGTATATATTTGTATATTCTGTTAACGACATACATTTTTTTCTTCTCAATAGATAAGATTTATATAATATTTTTAAATCAATAATATTAAAAATTCAAATAGCATTTATTTGTTTAAGATCAATAATATATTCGTTAATTCTTGATACTATAGAAATTGCATTATTTGAATTAATATAATAACATGAAAAAGTATGCAACTGAATTAAATTTAAAATTAATTTTTGATGGATAATAAAGAGAATATTTGAAAATTTATTTTTCCTTTTCTTAATTACATATTAATGATACATCTAAAAAGTTATTAATAACAAGTTTCATTATTTCGCAAATTAAAAAATAATACATATTTAAAAAATGAATTAGCTAATAATTCAACTGTACATTCTAAAAACAAAAATAACTATTTTCGTATATATTGGGAAATAATTAAATAATCGGGACTAGAACAACCCGGCGAAAATGCATTGAATTCATAACTTGATGATTCGGCTTCGAAATCAGATAAGTGAAGCCGAATCAAATGCTTTGAAGTTTATCCAGTGATTAGTGCAAAATCATGTTCAGGAAATAATAAAAATAATAAAATTAAGTTTCATTAATTTGCAAATTAAAATAATGTATATTTAAAAAAATGAATTAGCTAATAATTCAACTGTACATTCTAATAATAAAAATAACTGTTTTCGCATATATTGGGAAATAATTAAAGTATCAGAACCAGTACTGCCTAGTGAAAATGCATTGAGTTTAAAACTTGATGATTCGGGTTCGAACCCAATTTGTGAAGCCGAATAAAATGCTTTAAAGTTTATGCCAGTGATGAGTACAAAACCATGTTTAAAAGACATTGGGACTGATTTTGGGGAAGAGGAAAGGAACGAGAAAACCACCTAAATGTGAGACGCTAGGAGATTCCGATGCTTAGGCTCTGACACAGAGTATTCAGCTTACCTCTCCAAGCCCTCTGCCTGACGCCAAACCTCCTAAACCCCAAAAGTCCACATATCCCGAAATTCTCCTTTATCTGCCATTGCCATGTTATCATGGGTCTATCTTTTTTTAAATTCCTTCTATTAGCTCACACTCTCCCTATATATATATAACTTGTTCAAATTTTCAATCGTTAGTAAAATATTTTTTTTATTCATCCACTCAAGTTCAAATACATTTTTTAAACTTGTAGCGGATGACACTGGATGTTAATACAGTTTTTTCAATATTAATCTTATTAATTAAATTCAATTAATTAATTTTTATTTTTTTTTTTTTTAAATTTAAGTTGCATGTTCTACCAATAGTTGGCTCCAGATGTAAGGGGAAAATTTCAACTTTATTTATAAAGGACTTTCTGTAATATAGTGAAAAAAAGTAGGAATTGACTTCAAAATTGTTTTTTTATATTACTTGTTCTCCTACCATCAGAATCCCAGAAGAGAGAAACGTGTGTCAAACTCTCTAGGCATACGCAATACATGTCCAATCAACCTCCAGCTTCTATTTGATATTTTCCTTTTTTGATTGGTAAAATATCAGCTCTTTCAAAAATTTCACATTTACTTAATATAATTTAAATATTGATCTTAAATATACGTTCTGGAAAACTTTTAATTTATCAATATATTGTTTTTCTTAGGCACCATGTCTCTGCATCATACAGCAAGATAGCTGTAACTATTTTTTTTTTTTTGTAGATTTTATCCATAAATTAATATTTGATGTTCTCCAAAATGTTCACAGACTCCTAAAATAGGTTCCAGATTTATTGATTTTGTTTTTTTTATATCTAAATATTTTATTCCAGTTTTATTTAAAATTGAGCCGGGTTATTTAAATTCATCTACTTCTTCAATATCGTTAACGACAATTTTTAGTGAATGTTGTGATTTTGCATTAATTCTCATCATTTTGGTCTTCTTTTATTTATTTGCATTCAAATATTATTTGAATACTTAATGAATAGTTGAGTTTTTTATTCAAGATCACTATATTTCAATGATATTAAAACAATATCATCTGCAAAAATCTATGTCTTCAAGATTTATGCATTAATTTCTATCTAATTCTTCTTTTCTGGTTTGTTGAGGTATTTCTTATATTCCAATCAATCACAATTAAGAAAAAAAGCCTGGCCACGATCATTTCAGTCCTACCAAAAACTCAGTCAAAGTATCTTTTACTTTTTCATACTTGATTTGATACCCTTGGAGTTATTTGTTTCAAATTTGAATGAAAATGTGAATATAGTAAAAGCAGGTCATTTTGGGAAAGATTGGGTAACGCTGATTCATTTACACATTTGCCATTCTAGAGCAATGCACCCCTCAAATCAAAGAGTTCGTCATTTGAAAACATTAAAATATATTAATTAGAATGAATTATGATAGATAAATATATAAGCCAAAAAATTGAAATTATTGATTAGTATGAAAAATAGCAAATAATTTAATTTCACTGACAGTTTTATTGTTGTTTCAATAAAAGTCAAATATGATAATTAGCTTTCCACCTTGTTTTCAAATTTGAAAGACGCTCTTTTAGCCAATTCATAACTTATGTGGTTATAATACTTAATATGGTTAAAAGGCTTCGAAATTCACTAAAAGCATCTTAATACTTTAATATTTTCATAAGCCCTGCTATAGGTTCCCAAAACTCTTTTTTCCAAACAAATATTTTTAAAGTAATTTTAACGCTTACTTAAAAATAATTACGGGATACTCATTATCTTATTTTTAGTAAATGGATTTCGAAGCAATGCTTATAATTACAGCAATGAACTTCGAAATGGACTTTACTGTTAGAACCTGAATTCGAGGTCCGTTTTTGTCTTTTTTACTTACCTGAAAATACAAGGTTTAGCTTTTATTGTCAATTGAGCGTAAAAATTCATTAATTTAGAATCTCCGCAATTTTTTTTTATTTCTACGAAACCCTATTTACTGAAGAATTAAATGGATTTATTAAGATAAACAAGCTCAAACATATAATGATGATCCTTTTGTACTAATTAGCAAAATTGTAATAGACAGATTTAACAGAAAAAAATTATTCTAAAGAAATGGTTTTTTTTCGATTTTTTAATATACTAAAAAAATTAATTATTTTACTTTTACTTACATCAACCCACTATACTTCATATTGATATCTTGTTATCACAGAAATTGCAATTATTGCATTACAGATTAAGCTTAGTTTAAAAGTAAGAAAAAAATAAAACTTTTTTAAAGGTTACAAAGGTTCAAATAGCACTAAAGTAACACATCTTTTTTATTATATTGAGATTCTCGTATTCCTTGAACAGTACAGCAGGAAGACTTATTTGTTTCATAGATTACCTGTATGTGAGTGACGTACAGGGAGAAAATTTATAAAACAACTTCCTAGTAATATGACTATTGAAATGAGATTTTTATATGCCCTGTCACGTTTTCTATCCAATTTCCTAGTTTGTAAAAACAGTAACTTCACCTCATGCATGGGAGCATTATCACTAGGCACGTATTGGAAATATTATAAATGGAAAGTTTTTAACAAATAGAAATTTTTAGAGAAACGATGTTTTTATATTTGTAAAAATAAACTATATCGAATATGAGAAGTCCTTTTAATTCAGTTTTATTCCTGTTTTTATAGACTTATGACTGTTTGGCCAATAATGTTTTATATGTAACTTTTTATGCAAAAAGAATATCTTCTCCGATAATCAATGTACATACAGGCATCTGAAAAGTATTAAATTAACAGATAAAAATTAAGTCAATACATAATGGGACCAGACTCGTGACCCAAAGCTATCGTACGCAGCTTGAATGCAGGACGAATAGGTTCGAATGTGTGGCTATATACAATGCAGTCATTGCTTTCTAAAACAAGGGAGATTTTATGGTCATTGTTACAACGCAAGTGTCTTACATCGATTGTCTGGATGCTTGTCAACAGTTTTTTTTTTTCATACTACACGCAAGTACAAGACTTGAACGTTAATTTGTCAAGATGTAGAGAAAGCCCTAAAGTTTTAAAATATTCGCATAATTAGTCTTCACCAGCTTGAACCATTTTATAAAATCTACTTCGCACTGTATCATTGATCAACGAATTTTTATCGATATTAGACTCTGTAAGTACGGCAAATTGGATATTAGTTCTTTTACATCTTGCAGACTTGTCTAGTGACTCAGTAACAACGCGTGTCGCTGGTGTGCATTAGGGCGGAGGATTGCTCCACTGGCGGCTTTGTTGTAGAGACTGTTTCAAAAAACGAGGAGACTCGATGGCGTTTGTGATATTCAGCATCTTGCCTCATGAGTTGGACTACTTGATGGAAGTTTTACAGGTTTTATCCAATACGATACGAAATGCGGATAGTTCCTCCAAGAGGTGCTCCAGGAAGGCTCTGCCCTTCTTCAGCGTCAAGGGAGCCAAGCCGCACTTCTACCTACGGTGCTCCGTCACAACAGAAGCTTCCCCCATCCTTTCCCTTATTCCATGACATCACACAGGTTTTCGACGTCTAGATGTTGCTGTGTCGTGTCAATATGAGCAATGTCTTTTAGTAATTATTTTTATGGTAAAATTCTATATTATTATTGTATTGGTATATTCTATGTGTGTCCCTTGGAAGGGGGCTGTGTGTGGTCTCCGCACCTGACCGGATGGGTCACAGCTGGGGATGAAGGGGATATATGTGGAAAATATTTTAATTGGCAGGGGTCATAAAACACTTCGAGGCCAGATGGGTCAAGAAATCAGTTGAGCAAGACTTGGACTTGGATTTAGGGACGGGGAGCGTCTGCCCAACCGATATAGACCCTAATACGGTGTCGGCAATCGCCCCCTGGAAAGTATTTTTAATTGGCGGGGGCCATAAAACACTTCGAGGCCAGATGGGTCAAGAAATCAGTTGATCGAGTCGGGGACTTGGATTTAGGGACGGGGAGCGTCTGCCCAACAAGTATAGTCTCTAATACGGTGTTGGCAATCGCCCCCCCCAGAATGAACTGTAAAATGGAGGTGATGGACATCGCAATGGGGAGAGAGAAAGAATAGAGACGAGAAACGGAGACTCCATGGCTTAAAGGAACGTGACTGATCGAGGCTGAGAGAGAGGTACCTTGTTCAGCGTAAAATAGAGATATTTAACTGTGACGGCGATTCGGAGTGACTGGCTGCTCTGGCATACTTCTATGATTTAACTGGTGAACCCCTGGCAGCAGCGTAGCTGAAGGAAGAAAGTGTACAATCCAAGTTACATTATATAGTCAAGTTTCCCTTGGTCTCCTGCTGACACAAGAGCCCCATGAGCGGTTGGACGGGAGCACCCTTGCTGCCAAGACGTTGATCCGGTGCGTATAGAGCATTATTATCACTAAAAACATTAAAGATAACCAAAAAGAAAAGGAGCCCTTCTTCCCCAGCTGTCGTGTCAATATGAGCAATATCTTTTAGTAATTATTTTTATGGTAAAATTCTATATTATTATTGTGTTGGTATATTCTATGTGTGTCCCCTTGGAAGGGGGCTGTGTGTCTCCGCACCTGACCGGATGGGTGATTTAAAATGTGGTATGGGTTATTGCGGAATTTCATAATGGTTATCGTGTGTCAAGTAAACGGTGTAGCTAGTTGTTTATTGGATTGGGTATTGTTAATGTGTATGTTTAAAAGTAAATGACAACACCACAGCTGTCTACTAAGTATGATAAGAAATCATCTTGTAGAATTAGTTCTTTACACTAGTACATGGTTTTAGAAATCAACAACGGAATATTGTTAGAAGCACGTAATCCATCGTCATCTTGTTTTGGACACTGTTAAATATTTTTTTTTATCAATCTTAGTTGTTTCAACTGTTTTTCTTTAAATGCTTGAAAATAAATCTTTTTTTTTTTATTAGCATGATTTTTTGCCAAATCAGAAAGAATAGATGATAGATAGAGTTTTACGGTAGCAATATCTTAAAAAAAATAGACACTAGGAATAAATAAAAAAACACGATAGAAAATACTAATATCACAGTAATGGTGATATGAGGGCATACACGTCTCACACTTATGCAAGTTGGACAAAAGCCTCGCTAAAAATTGCAAGAAGGTAACTGTGGTGATACCAACAAAGAATATGACTACTGAATTCTAAAGTTAAATTACTTTGGTTAGTAAGTTCTTAAAGAAATTTTAATTACAAAGTAATAAATAAAAAAGACGATAACAATAATAATAGAGAGTTTTTGCATATCGTGTTTTTGGACGTCCGTTAGCTTTTTTCTCCCTAGCGCGTAGGCTCATAGGAAATTGCGCATGCGTATCTGTAATAATGTTTTCTATGAGCATGCGCGCTAGGGAGAAAAGTTCAAAACACGGTATGTAAAAACTCTCTAATATCCCGTAATGGTGATATGAGGATATATACGCCTCAAACTTATGTAAGGTGGACAGAAGCCTCTCAAAAAATTGCAAGTAAGTAATTGCAGTGATATCAAAAACGAATATAGCTACTGAATTCTTAAGATAATTATTTTAGTAACTAAGTTCGTAAAGAAATCTTAATTACCAAAGCAAGTTTTTTTAATTCCTGCAATGGATACAATTTTTATTCGAAATCAATAAGACAATCCAAAGACTATAATAAGACTAATAATCCAAAGACCATTAAGCAAATTTGTCTTTTAGTAAAACATACGATCACATAAATTATTTTTTTCATAGGTTTATTCCTTTTATTTTCATAATTAATTCTTATTCTTTTCAGAATTTACCATTTTCTTAATTAGGCCTTCTATTATCTTAAATTAGTAGCTTTTTAATTTAAATTTAATTTTCATAAAATTTAGTACAATTTAATAATATTAAATTTATCATTTTTTTTTTAGATTAGTATTCTGTTTTGAGGAAAATATAAATAGCCACATTTAGTTTATAACAGTTTATGCGTAAGTCTAATACGTAAGTGTAATGCGTAAGTAAAATACTAATAATGTTAATATACCGGTTTTGTCCTCAACATTAGATACATTAATTTGATATTTAACTATTAAATATGTAACAATATTATCAAAGAAAATTTAATTTAGACAAATAGATGAATATGGAATTAAGAATTGGTAGACATTTTCCAATTTTCTTTATTTATATAATTTATCTTTATAAACACAAGCTTCATTTACCAATTAACACAAATAATTTAACAGATGATAAAAATATTTAACCAATAATTTTAATTTCTATTTCACTTCGCTTGCTTCATGAATAAAGTAATCAAAAATTTTTAATATAAAATTTAATTATCAGTACTAGAAGACATAGAACCCTACAGTGTACAATATATTTATGTACGGAAATGTATAAATAGACTCGCATTTAAATTGTTCGTTTATTCAAACAACGTTAATATAATTTACTTTGTACGCAATTTATAAATAACGACGTTATTTAATATAGATTAACATTTTTGATTTCAATATTATTACATTTATTCAAACTTATCACACAAATTCGAAAACAATCTAACATAAATTTCTTATCTGACGTCTATTTGAAATTACTCAGAAAATCAATTTTCTCATTACCTTAGTGTTAACAGTTAAAAAGAAGATCAGCTTCAAATAAATAAATGCAGGTACTGAAAATTATGCATATCCTCTTAGAATATATTGGTTGTAGCCATGCTTCATGCAACACACTGGAAAAGCACTGCCCAGTGGGCTTCAGCAGAACCGGCAGTAGACCTCGAGACTCTCACCACAGAGGAAGTACAGTGCAATCCCCCTCTTCTGTTGAGAAATGTTTAGTTTTTAGTCTCTCATCCCGGAGGAAATATTTTTTAATTCAACCTTGTGCTTTAGTTGAGTGTCACCCGGAGAGGAAGTTTATTTCGCGCCTCCTGCATATAGCTGAGTATCGGGGTTTCAGTTTCGAGGTGGAATCTTTCCACGAATCTATAATTATCTGTCTTTTAAATGTGTTAAATATTGTATGTCTCTAATTGCATGCGTGTGTGGTGAAAATAAAGTTGTGAGTTCTCCAAACTGTGCCTCTAGTTTCTCAACCCAACCACACCCAATTACAATCTGATTGCCCAACCTGCACACTACACATGTTAAAAATCTGTTCCATTTCGTAAATGTTTTTAAAATATTAATAATTTTCAATTTATAAAATTAGTGTTTCAAAGTTTATAACTATTTTTAATAGTTCCCTTTTTTACTGGGGGAACTGTTATCTAAGGAAATCCTTATATTTAAATTATTCTATAACTAATTTCTTTGAATATAATTAAAACTAAAATTGTAATTGTTTCCATCTGTCATTGCGTCATTTTTGTATATCTTAATTAATGAATTTGAATCATTTGTTCTTTTGTTTGTATTACAACTCTCAAATACTTCAATTTTCGAAGAAGTAAATATGATATGAAATATTCCTACATATACATATATGTACATTTTTTTTCAGTAAGTAATTAATAAAACTTGTTTATTTTGTATTAATTTAAATATATATGCCTTTTTTATTCTATATATACCTTAAATATATATATGCCTTTTCATTTAATTGGATTAGGTTTTTATTTGTTTGCTTCATTACGATATATAAAATGTGAAAAAGTTACCCCTGAAATGCCTTCTCTGCGAAATTACACTTCTTGATGCTCTTTGCTGCAATTTTCTTCCTACATTCCTTCAGTTTTAGTTAACAAAACGATGTAATGTTCACTATTATTAGGATGTGAACAACTCAATGGGCAATGTTCGGATAGAACTAGTGCCCAGCACCAAAAGAAAGCACGAAAAGAAATAAAAATTTTCTATTTGAGAAGAGGAATAAGTATCCAGATGGCAGGGGAAAAAACCTCCAGAACAATATTAAAATTCTTAAATTTAAATTTACAGACTTCATTTCACTTTAACAGGAAAAATGAAGTATATAAAAAAAATTTTGGAAAAAAAAAAAAAATTATTTTATTTCAAGGTTAAACTATAACAGCTGAATAATTTAAAAAAATAATATTTTGCTGAAACCAGAAACCCTGACTGTTAGCAATCGGAGAAGTTGAAGTTCACGTAGCGTTTACTAAATACTTCAAATGAAAATTATTTAATTCCAAAAGGATAATGTTAATACAGTAATTCGAGGGTTCGTAGAATTAAATAATTTCTTTGTGCATTGTGAGAAACTAAAACATTTCATTTAATCCTCCCGAGATATAGCAAGCATCAAATCTCTAATAATTCCTAATCCTTGGTGCTTAGAATTTCTAAAGAATGAAATTAATTATGCAGTGTTGGAATACTCTTTTGCATGTGTAAAATTTTAGACAACTACGATTTACGAAGAAACAACTACGATTAAGATTTATGAAGAAATCCGATCTAATCCGATTAGCAATTGATAGTTTCAGACTATCTGAAGAACATATTTATATAATTTGATATTTAGTAAGTATACAATAAATTTTCTTCAAACTGAAATGGAATCAATGCTAATTTTGAAAATAATTTCTTTATGATCATTTATACAAAACAAAAAATGTATGCTCTTTTCTTGAGTATTTTAATAAAATATTTAGATGAAATTAAATCTTTATATTTTATTCTTATTATCTACATTAATTAAATTAAATTCTGATATTTTTTATTCTTATTATCTACATTGATTAAATTAAATTTTGATATTTGCTTCTTCAATATAAATTACATCCTAATATCTATGTTAACTAAATACAGTCTACTGATAGATTGGGCAGCAAAAGGGATGACCAGAGCTTAATTCCAATTTGCGATATGCGTTGCAGTCAAATTGATTAGATTAGAGGACTGTGACAGTGTTAATGTAATAAACTTTTATGTTAGTCTCGACACTTAAGATTACTATCTTAGCTTAATCTTAAGTGCCGCTTTTCTGAGTCATCCATGAGAAGATTCTCAAATAGCAGACAGTTATTTCTTAAAATCCTACAGCTAGGTATAAACCTTTATATCGAAGAATTTCAATTCATAAAGATGGTTTTACTTTAGAAAATTAACAGCTAATAGCTATCCCTGAAAAAAAAATATTGAGAGAGATGTTATCTAAACTGCACAATCACATCGACACTTTATTATACAAGATCATATTTAATGCGAATTAATATTTAAATACTTACTGATTTTCTTTTTATGCTATGCTTAATTCCCCAAAAACAGTACCAAGTAACACTTTTAAATGTCCATATCTTCTTTACGCTGTTACATTTTAAAGGTTTGACTTATAGGACGTATTTTTTAATCTGATCTCTTTCCAAATCGTTGCATATTTATATGTTATCTAAAATGGAATGCATTAAATTATTTATTCTAATTTATAAGAAGCAATACTTTTCCCCCAAGTGCTACAGAGAGTTTCATCAGTAAATTTTATCTGACATATGATTTATTTTTAACCAAACAAATGTTATACATTTTAGCCTTCTTTGCAATGAAAATAGTTATTTTTTGCCGTTCCTTTTGTCTGATTGTGTGTTTTCTTGATATCTTAGGAAAATGCGCAAAACTATTTCCTTTTATGAATCGGTGCCGCCCATTCAAAGGGGAAAAGCAATAAATGCATTTAAATGCCTGGATTTAGAATGTCATTTATTATTCCCACAATGAATTTCTAAACAAGCCTAATGAAAAATACCATCCAGAAAATATGAATGTTGTATAAAGCTTCTAAAATAAATTCGTTATATTTCTTTTTAAAACACATGCTTCTTTTTTAATAATGATTTTGACTTAAACTTTTAAGATTGCAATTTAAGAACATAAAATCCAATCTTTTAAACAAGATCGATGAATATTATAAAACCTGACATAATTAATTTTTCAACGATGAATTTCAAAAAGGATGTAAGCATAAATATTTGCATACATATAAACACTTAGTGAGAAATATAAAGATATTTCAGTATTTTTCCCATAAAAAAGATTTGAAATAACTATCTCCAAATATTTATTATTTTTTAAATTGTTTTATTGTACTTTTAGATAAACATGATTAGTTATCTGACTAATACGTTAACCATTTCTTGTGACATTATAGCTTGATAAAAAGGAAACCTGGTATGTGCAGAAATGGTGAAATATATACTACAAAAACATTTATTAATCATTCTCCTGTAGATTATTATGAACACAAATACATTAAGTATCATTAGCGAAGTGATTTAAATTTGATATTTTGGGGAAAAAGTGCAAAACTATTTCCTGTGTGATCACATTGCCGCCCAATTAAAGGGGAAAAAAAAAAAAGCATTAAACACATTTAAGTGTCTAGATTTAGAATGCCATTTATTGTTCCCACAATGAATATCTAAACTAGTTTAATACAAAAATACCATCGATAAAATATGAATGTTTTATAAAAGCTTCTAAAATAAATTAGTTACATTAGTTTAAAATGCATTCTCTTTTTTTTTATTGCAAATATTTTTAGTTTAAACGTTTGCAATTCAAGAACATAAATTAAATCTTTAGACAGGATTGGTGAATATTATAAAACTTGACATTCCCTTCGTCAGCAATGACTTTCTAAAAAGGACGTAATAAATAAAATATGATGTAAATAAATAAATGTATACATATTGAAAAAAAACAGCGAGAGGAGTAATATTTCATATTCCCCCCTCCCTTAATTAAAGACATAAAACATCCGAAATAATTATCTTTACATATTTTATTGTACTTTAGATATACATCATTAATTATCTGACTTATAGGTTTGCCTCGTGACATAAGTGCTGGATAAAAAAAGTAATCCTAGTGCATGCAAAATGGTGAAATATATACTACAAAAACATTTATTAATTATTCTCCTGTAGATTATTATCCGTAACACAAATACATTAAGTATCATTAGCCGCATGATTTAAACTAGCTTTTGTTTATAATGATAAAAATAAAACATTTGTAGTAAAAATGATCAAACACCTAATTTGTAAAATATATAAAACAAAGTTTCATCGATTCCTGCTACTGAATTAAACAAATACAAAATTAGCTTTATGAATATTGATTTTTTGTCCCTCATATTTTCTATTTCTGTCATGACCAGCTAAACTGTCAACAATTAAATTCTCTATTTTTAGAAACTAAAATCTAACCCAGGTCTTTTAAAAAACCGGTAATGATGCAATGTTTTGTTAATTACAGCTCCTAATTAGGCTGCCTGATGGCCATTTGACTAACTCTCTGGCTTCAGGTATGAATCCTAACGGGGACATGATTGTTTGTTTATGGTTCGGAATCAAAGTTAAACTGTACGTCCTGGTCTAATTAGCTTAATATGCAAAAAATGACCGTAGAGCGACGAATCAAATAAAAGTGCTAATTAGAGGAATTAATCAAAAATAATGCATCATCATTATTCAAATGTGGCAAAATTAATTTTGAATTTTTTTATGATGACATTTTTGATTTAAAGGAAAAAAAACATAAAGTCAGTAAAATTTCTTTTTTAGGCGATAGAATGTTGCTAAAAATTGAGAGTAAGATGCTGACTTTGTTGTTAGTTATTATTCTCAAAATGTGAAAGCTTCCATTTCATGGAGATTGTAAACCATCTTACTTGAAACGAGAATGCAATTCTACAAAATTAACAGAATTATCTTGAATTACGCATTTTATTCTTAGACCTTGGGCTTGGTAGTGTAAAATGAATAAAAATCATTTAAAAAGTTGTTTTTAAAATCCCAATTCACTTACCTCCGAATTCCCGTGACAAAAATCGCATAAAAAAAGATTATGTCTTTTTAATTTCTATAAGAACATCCGTGGATGTGAAAATTTCATATTTACTTAGAATAAACTGTCGTTCAGTAAACGTCAATTTATTCTGAACTAATACATTTAACTGCCTTTTATCTTTGTAAACATTCATACATAGAAATTAAAATTAAAAACAAACAAACATTTCTTCTTATTTTGTGGTTAATAAAAATTCAAATTTGAAAAATTATTGTTAAAACTGACTTATTATTAAAACTGACTTAGTTTCATGTCGCTGAAGAAGGAGGTCAATGTCGTCCGCGAGGACTTTTAGGGGAACAATTCCACATTTGCATATCATAAGGGCGAAAACCTTCCACACGTAGTTGAATAACGAGGCAAGATGCTGAACCTCACAAACGCCATCGACTTTCCTTGTTTTTTAAACAGTGTCTACAACAAAGCAGCCAGCTGATTGAATGTCAGCCCTAATGTTCACTAGCGTGATGTTTTACACTTATCGTTATCGAAGCTCTTTATTTCTGAAAGCAAATTCTACAACAATGCCATGAGTAGATTTAAAATAGAAAAAAAGAGACATTTTATGAAGCTTGAACTAACAAGTTTCCAAACTGATATTGAATATTTGGAAACAAATTGAATTTTTCTTTTACCTTTTACTTTAAATAGATTTAAATGTTCAGAGAAATTGGAGAAATGGCCCTATGTCGCATCGATTGACCATTTCCCCTAAAGAATTTGTTTTTCAGGAAAACATCGTTGAATGTCAAATAAAGCTTAAAGAGTGGTCAGTGAATTCCGAGCGAGTGTTTCAGTGTGAGGAATTAAAACGTCTGAGAATACAAAGTTACTTTTATTTTAAGGCGTAGTTTATAAAAAATGGTATGGAACAACATATGAATATCTTTCTTATCTAAAGACAAAATCATTTTTTTTTATCATGCCAATTCTTATAGATTATTGGCAATATTGAAGACTATCTTATAAATAATTATATTTATTTTGATATAATATCATTGTAACAGTCTGCTTCATACAATGTCACATAGGATATGTCATTCATAGTAAACTTATTCATAGGCAAGGAAAATAAAAATAAAAACATTTCAAAGAAGAATGAAATATAAAAAAAATTCAAAAACATTTCAAAGTTGAAAACAAAACTTTAGATGTTTTGTGACGTAAGAGAGACGTAACTAAGAGAACGTAAGAATTGAACTGAAGAGCCGAATTTTTCAACACTCCAAATTTTAAATTAATATTTAAATTAAATCATTTTTTAAAAAAATAAACATGATCTTGTATAAATTATTTATATGTTTTATATATTTTGATATCTGATCATTTTATGCTTGCAGATACAAATTATTTTTTATTAAATATGAACGTATAATCTTTCAACGTAGTCAAAGTGACAGTGAAACTATTTTAAGGTGACAAGCTAGCCACTAAATTAATAGTTCATTAGAAAAAAATTATTTAGCAATAATAAATAATTTAAAAGTACACAATATTTTAAAAAAAAAAAATTTTTTTTTTTTTTAAAGTTAGAGATTGTAGTTAGAAATTTTTAAAGATTTTTAAAATTGCTCCGTATAGTATGCAAACAATAAGTTTAAAATTAAACAAAATTGACTTTATATTTAAGAAACTTGCATAGTCATGAGCCGTGAAAATCTTAATCATTAGAAATACCGGTTTTTTTACTTTATTAATTAATTAATTTATTATTATTCTTATTTATTTGTTACAAATTATCTTTTTTTAAATAAAGGTTATTGGCGAAAGTCTGTACAAATTATTTTTTAAAAATAAATATCATTGTACAAAAATCATCATCATAATAATCATTTTTAAAAATAAATATATGAACTTTCATAAGCATCATATTTTTTATATTGGCTAATATCAAATTTTTTAAAATATAAAATAAAAGTAATTTTTTCAGCTAAAATCGAATGCTATTTAGCATAGATTATGCTATTTACAGGCAGTTGCGGCAGTCTCCCAGTGATTTTTATTTCAAGTTTTCGAATTTTACATCATTATTAAATACAGTGAGTGTAAAAAAGTATTCGTACAGTACGACAATTGATTTAAAAGAGATCCGTTCATAAAAATTATAAACATAAATTCCATTTTAATTAATTATAAATATATAATAGAACATATTTTCACTAATTTCATGTGAAATTGACACAAAATAATTTTATACATGAATAAATATTTACAAAACTGAAACAATCCAACATCTTGTGGTGTAAAAAGTATTCGTACATCAAGGCATATATTGGCCAATACAATCATAATATTTCAGCTAATACCTTGCAGGATATCCTTTAGCTCGAATAACTGCCTTGAGTCTCTTTGGCATCGATTCCACCAATTTTGCTGTTATTGAGCTAAATATGGCGTCCCATTCTTGATTAAGAGCTGATTCCAAATCATTTTTATTAGAAATATGTCTGGATCTAATATTTTTATCAAGAACGTCCCACAAATTCTCGATGGGGTTGATGTTCAGCGATTGAGGAGGAAATTTCATGAACTTTGGGGTATTATATAGTATCCAGAACCTTGTGTTTCGGGCTGTGTGCGTGTGGTCGTTATCATGCATGAAAACGTAATCACCATTCAAGCCCATTTTTGTGGCACTAGGTCCCAAATTATTTTTTAAAATGTCAATATAAAGTTAATGATTCATAATGCCTTTAATAAAGACTAATTTGCCCACCCCAGAAGCCCTCTACGACACCAAACAAGCAGACTTCCACCCCCATGTTTCACTGTTGGCACTAAATTTTAGGATGCATTTCTGTATTGCGCTTTCTCCATACCATTCGTCTCCCGTCCGATTCAAATATGTTGTATTTACTTTCGTCTGTAAAGGTAATCTTTTTCCAGAAATCTGGACTTTCATTAACGTATTGCTTGGCGAAAGACAATCGCAGCTTCCGATTCTTCCTTTCTCACTAACAAAGAATTTTTGTCTCGCAACACGGCCATGGAAACCTTCATTTCTGTATGCATTTCGAACAGTACTTACGGAGACTGCTGTTAGCATGTTCTTAGTTCTGATGTTAATGTAGGAGCACTTATTTTGAATCCTTCTTTAATGAACGTACCAGAAACCGTCTGTCAGATGATGTCAATAGACATGGTCACCCAGTTTACGAGAACTGTTTTGAACCTTTCCAGGGGCAGCAAACTTTTTATGATTGACTGCACAGTTGAACGGGATCTATCGACCAGATCAGAAATCTTGTTGTACGATTTACCATTTTTACGGAGCTTTAAAATAAGTTCTCTTCGGAAATTGTCTCTTTACTTTTTCGACCCATTACAGAATTTTCTAGTTTCTCACTACATTAAAATTTCCACTGAAGAACCTTTTAAGTAACTTACAAGATGACGTCAATTAACTACATCATAATGGCTAAACCAATCACAAAATAATTTTAAAAATTTGCATTCCTTTTAGTGTACGAATACTTTTACACCACAAGATGTTGGTTTGTTTCAGTTTTGTAAATATTTATTCATGTATAAAATTATTTTTGTGTCAATTTCACATGAAATTAGTGAAAATATGTTCTATTATATATTTATAATTAATTAAAATGGAATTTATGTTTATAATTTTTATGAACGGATCTCTTTTAAATCAATTGTCGTACTGTACGAATACTTTTACACTCACTGTAGATGATTTAATAAGCTTTAAAAATCTTATTTAAATTCTATTTTATTATTTTTCATGTCAGGTATTCAACGCATAGAAATTTACAAAATTAAAAAGTATACATTTTTTGTCAAATTCTAAACATATATTATTTTTCATGGATTATTTTGAGAATTCTTGAACTTAAAAAAAATTGCAATACATAACACACAATATATAACATGCAATGCATAACACGAAATATATAATTTGCAGTATATATAACACGAAACTGTGTTATATCATTGGGGACTTATCGAATGCTAAAAATGCATCTTATCAAATGCATTGGGGACTTATTAAATCTCAAATGCTAATTTCTTTTATTGGATATGAAAAATATTTTATGCATTTTTGTTTCCTTCCTTTAGAGCATTCAAAAGAAATATTTCTAATTTATTCCTACTTCAAATTTCCTTAAAAATTTTTACACTTCATTTCACATTTGTACTGTTTAAATGTGAAATGATGAAGTACAAAAATTCTGCTACATGAAATGTAGTTCAAGGCCTATCTACCATTTATAAAAAATACTTGATATTTAAGTACATTATTTTTTTTTTTTATTTTTTACTGATTCTTCAAATGAAGTTCAGAATTAAAAATCTGGTGAAATGTCTGTCGGATTTTTGGAGAGACGTTAACCCATCATTGTTCTTTATAAAAGGGGAGGAAGTGGCGATGTGTTTCTGTCGGCTTTTTTAGGGACGGCTACATTTGCGTTTGCGGGCCACAAAGCAGCACATAGGCCCACAAATAAAAAAAGAAAAATTCAATTTCTCGAAATAAGTTTTATAGGTTTGTAATAAAATTATTGAGAAAGTCTTTGAAAAACTTTAGGCTTGTTATAAAAAAACACAAGAACCAATATTAAGAGAAATGTGTTTAGGATCAATATCTCGAAATTTCTTTCCAATACTCAAGTTTTGTTGAATTTTTGCAGACATGCATCTACCACGCAAAAAGCCTTTACACCTCCAAGCTTCGCAATTCAGGCAAAAATTCTTTGAATTAAACTCTTAATTTTATTTATTATTTGTATCAGTAAACGAAACCAACACAACCAAAAGACGTTGAACTTGCTGCATTCTATGAATAGGAGGACATTTCATTAACATATGTACTTGTTAAACATGGATTTCGTGAAAGCCTCTTTTTATTAGCAGCACTCAGTTTTCTTCTGATGGAACGCCCATAAGAAAGAATCATTCGTATAGCTTCAAGAAAAATTGAGTAATATGATTCTCCATTAAAAGCAATCATATTTAACATAATTTTGTTTAATACACTGGTTTTCTTGTCAAATAAATGAGTTACCAATTATTTCCTTGAATTAATCCAAATTCCATTGATTTACGACAAGAAAAACATTCATTCATTCAAAATCGAGTAATCTATTCAAACGTTCATCCATTCATATTCAATAGTACGAGTTTCAACCATCTACAACCTTTCGGACAAATTTACACGAATGATAATGAAAATAAACTAAGTTTTCGAATATCAATTATTTCTTTGAAAGAGCTAGATATGTGCTTTTAACGAAATATAATATTTATGCAACATGAATTTTTAAGAATGAAAAAAAATATTTAACATCGTTACTAGTTATTAAATAATAAAAGAGAAATGATAGTCCATATTTTTATTCTTCAATATATCTTAAAATATCTTGATTTGGTCTTTTGTAGCATGTTTGTTTTCTAATTGTCTGTATTTTAATTTTTTTCAAAAATATTAAACAAGTATTAAAATTGCATGTTTATTTGGAATAAAATAAACATAAAAAATTTTTTTTTCTTACAACTTTTTAAAATTTAATGATTATCAAAAGCAGTTCTTGTGGAAAAATTCTAACGTGCTTCTTTTATGTGCACATTAAGCTATAAGGTGATATATAATTAAACTATAATTTACTATTCATTCATATAGGAACAATATAATTAAAAAATATGCTTTAAAAGACTACATCAAGATATTTTTAGAAAATCAAAAAGGTTTATACCTTTATGTATACTTATGAAATGATGATTAGGATTAATGAAATGAAATTATGATTAATGAAAGGTGATAAAATACAAACCTTATTTAAACAACAGAAGTAAAATTTTTTCTTTCATAAATTATACCTCATAATTTCTTTCTATAAGTCAAAATACTAAACTAAGGTAGATAAACAGGGAAAAAGAAAAATATCCAAAATTTAAATTTATTAAAAAAAAAGAAGTCAAACAATAATCGATAAAAAAATTTTATAGTAAACATAAAATACTTGTTTAGATAATTACATAGTCGATTAAAATCTATTATGCACTTGTTCATTTCTGAAATATTTTTATCTATTAACAATCATTGCATAAAGCTATCTTTTCTTATTTTAAAAGAAACGCTAATTTTCCGAAAAAAAATGCTGACGTAATGCGTTTATAGAAAATGAAAACTGCATCCATTTTCTAAAAATATTAATTCAATTATTTGTGAACAAATACTATCCATAATACTATTATTAAAAATTGCAATTATGGATCCATTAGGCCGTTATCCAAAAAGTATTTGCTCATGAATGTAACATAAAGCTTTTGCGCCTGTCAAATTTTATCAGTGTTAAAGTGCAGATATTACCTATAAATTATTATTTAGTGTATAAATTTTATGTATATTATCTTTAGGCATTTTTTTATTTAAAGTTACTTACGAAAATGAAGTGAAAAGAGTTTTTCTTCAAGAATTAGATTCTTTTTTTTATTCAGAGTAAACAACGTGAGAATTTGTTTTCAATTTTATTTTGCAAATTGAATTAAACGCAACTAACGTATTTTTAATGCATAAAGCAGCACAAATAAAATTTTTTAAAGTTTATTTCAGATGAGGCCTGTTTTAGAAAAATGCATTTTATTTACTTAACATGCACAATCTTTCTGTAAAAATTTATTTTTAAATAAGTTTTAAATTAACTAACATGTAGTAATGCACACTTGGTTCTCTATGTATCTGTAGTAGATGCATAAAATCTAACATGCGATATTCATTAAAAAAATTGGGTTTTTATAGTAAAAGATTTTGTAATTAACACCTGATAAATGGCAAAAATAGAAATAAATAAAAGAATATTTAAGGCAATAAACACAAATTAATTATGTAAAGTATTTCTTTTGCAATAATAAATTATTTCTACAATATACTAATATCCATAAGAAGGATGAATTTTACATTTTTATTTAAGTGAGTTTAATAACCTATTTATAAAGCAATAATCTTAAATTAAAGCACAGAAACAAGTACAGAAAGTTATATAATTTAGTTCGAAATTTATTTCAAACTTTTAGTAACTTGTTTTCAGAATTTAAATAGATCGATACGTTATTTTTCTGTCTTTAGTTACGAATTTCACATCATTTTCTTTGATCTTCGTAAAGTTATTTCTTAACAAGATTGAAACTGTGATCTAAGCATCATTAAATTTATATCGAAATTTAATAGCTGAAACATTTCAAATTTAGAAGTTTTAAATAATTTAATAAAACTTTGGCTATTTAATTAGAGTAGTTAGTTATTAAAAAATGTAATGTTTCATATTACATCACCCATTCCTTATTCAAATTTATAATGTAACAAATAACTGCAAAAAGTTTGAATACAAAAAAACTCGATACATTTATCATTATTTTTTTTATAATTTTTATAATTTTATTATATATTTTAAAAATCACTATAAGAATTATAGTAATACTTTCATGTATATTAAATTATACATGTTTTTAATCATATTTCAAATGATATTCTTTCTTTCAAATGATGTTTCGTCTATAAAATACCCTTTATTTTAGTTTTTAAATTGCATGTTTAAAAATTTAAACACAAAAAATTGCATATTACTTGTAATTCTTTTTTAAATAGGCTTTATTTAATTTCATTGCTGTCATTATTTATTATAAGTTATAAATATTCACTGCTTTAACAAAAACATTTTTGAATACAATCCGTACTCTTAAGTTGTAATTTAAATTGTTAACAAATAACATTTGAATTGAAAGCAGCCATACAAAGTTTGTATTTAGACTGGAATTTTTATAAGAAATATTGAAATACATAAAACAATTCTAATTTTGATAAAGCATTTCTAATTAAAATTAAAATAGATTTCGAATCAATATTCTCTATCAGATTTTAGAATCCTATCCATTAAAATTAAATTTAAAAAAATTAATTTTTGAGTTAAATTTTATTTGAACACACAAGTTATTTTTTTACAATAAAATGAAATTTCACTTCAAATAATAATTAAATCAGTTGTATTTTTGCTAACATTAATATATTTTTTAATGTTTTCCTTCTAATCTACATCGAACCAATATATTCCTATTTATTAAAATACTGATATGTTTAACTGTAATTTATTATTTCAAATTGTAGAGAAGTTTTTTTTTTATATGACATATGTAATAGGTGTTTTTATGGTATATACAGCAGTTTCAACATTGCACAGGTTGCAAAATGGAGTTTTTATATATTATACACACATATATAGCCATAATATTTTGGAGCGAATAAATTTAGGTACGAAATAGGGGTTCTAACAGGGGATTCGTACCCTTCTATCCTCCTCAATTAGGACAATGGGGAACATTTCTTCTCTAGAAATGTAATGTGTTTATCTACTGCATAAATCCGAAATGTTGAACTTCACTTCACAGGTTTTAACCCTTAAATTCAGGAAAATCCTGCCAGTTCTACAAAACCAATATTAATATGTATTTTATAAATTAAAAATTTAAAATAAGAATTAATTACATGTTTTTCTTATTTAATTAATTCTTATTATTATTAATTAATTTTATTGTAAATAATATTTAATATAAAGACTTTAACATACAACGTAAAAATCTTTCATAATGAATACCAAAGTTTGTTCCGAAATTTATTTTCTTTTATGTTTGAAATTCATAAATTCTTTCTAAAAACATACAACAACCAAAAAAAAAAAAAAAAAATTGCTTGTTATATTTATGAAAGCCACTATGTTTTAACGAACATCCTGTTCTAATTTTTGAACAAAACCGCACCAAATTACTCTTCCTTTAATGTCTCTTACAAAACAATCAAAAATAAAAAAATAACAATAATAAATATCTCTCCAAACATCTTTCCCAAAACTATTCGGAGCCACTACAACCACATATTCCACTTTAGATCTCTTTAAAACCACCTCCACGTCACCTAACAAAACACTGTATGATTTAATGTGGAGAAAGGTATTTTTCACCGCTTTTCATGCTCTGCGTTGAAAGTTAAGCAAATTAAGACCGCAAAGAAGCGTAACCTTCGTTCCACTGGCATGGTGCCTGGGAAACTATTTTACTTTCGCCCTTCACTGACTGGACCGAAAACTATTTTCTTTTTTTTTTCTCTGGTTATAAATCCTCAAATTTATATATCATCTTTATCTTCGTGACACTTTTTGTCCAATATATCAATTTTTTTTTTTTACTACATCCAATTTGAAACATTTGTTTTTATAATAATAGAATAAAACCTCCTTTGTATATTCGAGGTAATATATGTGTTGAATTTATCTTACAATTCTTAGGAATTTAAACCATCTTTTAATGAAAAAGTTGACGAAAATAACTTTTAATATCTTTTAAGTGAGAAAAATATAATAATTTCAAAAAAATGAGTAATGTTTCAGTATTTTATAAAAAAATATAATATATTAAAGGTTTTTATTATTTTGTCAACATTTCCGTATGCAGTAACTTCATTCTTTGCTGTTTTATAAAACACATATTGTTATTGTTATAAAACCGTGGTTATTTTGAGCACATGACATTGATTCCCTACTGGAAAGGTAAATATGTATCGGATTCAGTGTTACCGGGTTACTCCGCGGAATGACATTACACTTACATTTTGACTCCCTAGTTTGGAACAAATAATTCACATATTTCACAGCTCACATATTTATTGTGATCATTCCCAGAATTGACATGGAAAATTTCTGTTCGACTTAGCTTGTAGAGTTTCAAACAAAGCTTCTCCTGTTCTACCTGGCCTATCCAAGTTCTTACAATATTTTAATTACTTACCATACTCTGTAAAAGAATTTTTAATGAAATAGAAATATCTTATCTACTGACAAAATTAATAAATATTCTTTCTATAAGAGAATATTATCTACATACTAACATCTAAAAGGTTCTCTTTAAATATGGTAAATAATAGCTACTATATTATTGTTTATCTTTTAAATAAAGAAATCTTTATGAAACACTTAAATATATCTTTTTAAATTCTTAAAAATTATATGATTTTTGGATTCTAACTCAGCTTCTTTGATTCATTAAAACATTTAAAAACTACCAGTGTTCTTTAGATTTTTCTCTTTCTATTCACTATTTAAAAAAAAATGCATATAAAATAGCAGAAATAATGGAAAAATAATTTCACAAACTGAAGATATGCATTCGTAACAAACTCTTGAGCAAAATAATGAAAATTCAATACAAAAAATTTCAAGAAAAATTGAGTTTTAATAAAGTACTAACAATTTCAAAGACAACATCACAGAATAACATGTTCCCAAGAACAATCTACTACAAAAGTAAATGTTTGACTAAATGAAAATCAAATCGATAGAACATTCTGCTTTTAACATTATAAGTCAACACCCTACGATTAATTCTGAATGCAATTGGTTAAATAAGATTTCAATTTTGGCCATTCTCAATCCTTACACATCTAAATGCCAACTGAAAATGTTTATTGAAGTTGGACAATGTAATTATATAAACACTATACATAAAAGAATACAATGCAAAAGAGTTCATTGTTATTTATTGCCTATGCCGGCTTACATTTATTTTCCGATTTGAAAATATAAGTTTGTCTTCCGAGTGTTAAACCCACGTCGTTCCATTCATAACTGGAGGTAAAGCGTGTAACTATCGTGTTAAAGTGAATTACCAAGGCAGTGCGTGCATGCTGTCTTTACCTTTTAATTAATTAATGGATTATTCCAACTAGACTCATATCGCATGGTTATATTTTTACCAATTAATTTTCGCAAAAATTTTTAATTCTGGTCTAAAACATATTTTGGGCTGCATCGTTATTCTAGACAAACATGTCTAGGCAAACATGATATATCTATATCTGTATATCATAAAAGTCATCATATAGGTTATCATATTGCTTATGGATGTCCTTTTATTACGGACGAAGTTTGTGGCTATAACCCGATGTCCTTCAATTACGCAGAAAGAGGAGCTGAATGCTATTTATTGTTGGTAAGTGCTTATATTACATTTACTGTTCAGATTAAAGGTATCCTAGTTATCTGTTATTTAAAGATAAGCAGTATAATTTTACTTGCGAGTGTTAAAAACCCATGTTGTTATATTCATGTCTGGAGATAAGAGGTAAATGAGAATGCTAGTGGATTTCCGGGATAACACAAGCATGTGGTCATTACCTTAATTCCTTCCTTCCTATCCCAATATAATTGTACCGCATGTTTATATCTTCATAGATCACTATGATTTAAATATTATAAAAGTTGATTTTTTGTAAATTCTGATTAAAAAATATTTTTGAATTGCACAAATATTCTGGGGCATTAAACATTCTATTATGATTCTAAGGCAAGCATAAATTTGATATCTCATGCCAACAGTCCTCATATAGTGATTTCACGTTGTTTACGGACATTTGACTAGATGTCTTTCAGTACACAAAACATTGGAGAGAGCTAAATGTTTTATGACTCCTTATATTTATACTGTCATCTATTTTTACAAGATGAGAAAATGTAAAAAGTTTTAACAATAATAATAGTAGTGATGTATCGTATAGTAATCTCAAAGCTCATGGAGATGAATCAGAGAATCATTGTTTCGATGTAACCTGAACTGGATTTTAATCCTTAAAATTTCCAAATTTATTTGAATTTAACAAAACTAAAAGAAAAAATAAATCTCATTGATTATAATTTAATAATGCATATTTTAGCTTTTATTAAAATAAATTGTCCTGAAAAAATTATATTTAATAAAAAACATTCTTTAGGTAGACTGAGTGGTACGGGGACAGTGTCTCGCAGCAATAGTTGACTGAGAGATACATTTTTTAGATATTTTCATAGATGACATCCAAAAGGGCTGTTTGTTACCCTAAAATCCTTAGAAAAGTCATCATCATTCTACCCATCCATAAATAAAAGAATAACGAAATGGTGTTCTGTGAAAATGTTGTTATATCCGAACGTTTTTAGAGATCAACACTGAAATAAATCAAATGTCTCTTGTTGAAAAAGCATTTCTTTAAAATACTTTAATTGGGATATAATTTTTTTTTTCTTAATAAGAGGAATTGGATCCCCTCTATTAATATTCATTATATTTCTTGTTCAGTTGTTCAGAAACAGTCAATTGAGTATTCTCATGTATTTTATAATTAGAAAGAATACTTCAAAATTAATTAAGCATTTTTATGGGCTTTAATGTTTCCTAATTTTCCTTTATAGAATTATTTGTGTTTTTAATATGAAATTGAAAATCTTAAATCCTAATCTAATCTAATCTTTAACATGAATTCTTCAAAAGCATGGTGCACCCTCGAGACTTCTTTTGATAGCCTTAGCAGATTTTGTGGGATTTTTAAATGGACTTTGAGGTTGGACCAATCAAAACACATATTAATTTTTTTTAATCATTTTTACCATTTTTAACAAAAATATAAATAAAAAACAAAAAATGATGAAGAAAAAAGGCATCTAACCCTTTTCCTCCTACCACATAAAAAATTGTATACGTTAAGAGTATATGAAATACTTAATTAAATTTGCCCCTCTGTTGATAAAACAACCACAAAAAAAAAAAAAATCAAGAACAGTGTCAACACATAATATATAAAATATCCCACAAACCATTTACTATGTATAAAAAAAAATAGGCAATGAAAAAACAACAGACGCAGCATTTGTCTAGCCAGTCTATTATAGATACTTATAAATCTCTACGATAATATAAATCCGAATAGATAATATACATTCTTATCCATATACATATTCCCATCTTTATCGCCAGTCCAAGAATGGTTAGCTAATACACTGACATAAACACGATTATGATCAGTGAATAATCGCCTAATTAAAGTGAATAAAAGATATTTACTCAAGCTGACGTGCAAGTGGTCAAAATTCCATTCTCGTTGGTAATGTGTTGCAATAGTTACTGTGAAGAAATGAATATACACGCTGTATATGGGAAATGAATGGATACTTTTGGTACTCTGAATACTTTATAGTGTTTTCCAAGAATTGTCATAAGTGACATAAATGTAAATCATTCCTGAAACCATTATCTCCTTTTTCTATCAAGAATATAATATACCACAAAATATATATAAAATATATCTGTTTTGCTTTATCTTTACGAACTTGAGTAAAAATTAGAGAAAATGAACAACATGGGATTGATACTCTTAAACAAGAAAGATTAATTTTTAGTGTAAATCCCATATGAATTAAATCAAAATAGCAAAGCTTCAACACAACTACGGAAATAATAATCAAAATTGCAATCAAAATTGATTGCCTATAACATGATCATGTAACAATAAATCACAAAATTAAATAAAACTTTTAGTTAACAAGGATATGATTTGCGTTTCAAATAAAGCAATTTCTTAACCACGAATGTTTTTTTTATTATAAACCTTCAGAAACATTAAAAAAATGAATAAAGTTTCCAAACACCAATTAAATGGCAGCAAACGAAACATAGCAATCAATTCCAACACCGTCAACATTTTATGTAAAGAATATGACATGCCATACAAAATATAAAAAGCCTTTATCATATTAAATAACAAAACGCATTATAATAACGAATCAACACTTTAAAAAAATGACACCCATAATTAATAATCAATAACCGACAATTTCAATAACGTCAAGCTGGAACAATATCTCAAAGAAAGCCTAGTACAATGAAAAGGTTAGAACGAGAAAAGCAGACGGAACAATCATTGAGTCGGTGGATTACGCTATCATAGGGCATATAAGTCTCCTCCCCAAGATTAATTCCGGAGTAGATCACTCCATCCCTCACCACCTCCTTTGACATCATCACCCCCACCGCTTCCAAACCCCGTCCGAGAGCGGATGATAACTTAAGCTGACAACACACTTACATAAACACGATAATAATATTGCTCAGTAAAGTGGGTCAATATGATTTGCGGCTCGCGGGGCTTTACAGGGATGGGTGGAGGAGAACTGTTCATCAACACTTGTCAAGGGCAGCAGGCAGCTGAGGCGATTCCCGGAATGACCAGGGATCCAGTTCTGATTACATCAGAATTACCAAGAATGATTCTTTTAAATACTTTTGAAATGACTACCAGCTGTTTTAGTTTGATGTACTAAATAGATGTCGAGGGGGAGAACACAGTTCGAGGGAATCTGGTCTACAACAGTTTTGACAGTTTAATGTGCTGAGGGGATAAGGCATGTATTCTGTGGACGTCTGTCCAGATATAATATAGGCAGATAGTTTCTTGGTATTCAGTATGGCATGAGTTGGGACTGTCCAAACATAAAGTTGAAACTTTCCAGCAACTAATACGTAAGTAAAGAACTAACCTTCTGCTTCATTAAAATATTAAATTTGCTGGAATGTATTAATATTATTAATTATAATGTACATAAATAATAAGGCTTGCATTCTGTGGATGGCTGTTCCGGATGTAATGTAGGGGAGGTAGTCTCTTACAGAGTAGCATGAGTTGGGGTTCACCCAAACATAAGGTTTAATTTTTCCAGTAATTAATACGTAAATAAAGAAGAAACCTTTTGATTCATTAAAAATGTTTTTAAATTTGAGTTTAATGAATTAATGTTAGTGAGTTCTAAATGGGGAGTTTAATTTACTGAGATAATAGTAAGGCATGCTTCTGTGGATGCCGGTTCGGATGTAATATAGGCATATCAGTATAGCATGAGTTGGGGCTGTCCAAACATATGGTTGAAATTGTCCAGTAACTAATACGAAATTAAAGAAAAACCTTTGCTTCATTAAAATATTTTTTAAATTTAATGTATTAATGTCAGTTAGGTTTTAATGGAGAGTTTAATGTGCAGAGGTAATAAGGCTTGTATTTTATGGATGGCTGTTCAGATGTAATATAGGGAGGTAGTTTCATATCAGTATAACATGAGCTGAGGTTCGCCAAACGTAAAATTGAAATTTTCCAGTAACTAATAAGCACGTAAGGACAAATCTTTTGCTTTATTAAAATATGATGTTTAAAATTTAGTCTAATATATATTTCTATAAACTGGTCTTGTATAAGAATACCATTACAACATCCCCTAAAACTATTTTAATAAAGTACATCATAGAAGATTATTTATTCAATTTAATTAAGGCATAAATTTTAAGGTTGATGTTAAGTAAAATGGAATTTCCTTTAGTACAGCAGTACGCTTATGAAAAGCATATGACTTGCATAGCTGTATGATAGTAATAGAGTTGGATAATTTAATAGTAATTGAATGAAGTGCAGTTTACCAACCAAATTTTGGAATTTTTCCAACAATGCAACAATAAAAAACATAAAACATTCATCATAGTTTTCGCTTATTAAATTTTATATAAATATACTTGTTTTTAAAAATAATTACTTTAAGTAAATTATAAATGTTTTGCATGTGACATCTAATATTAATGTTCTAGTGTGATATTCAATAATATTCCATAATTAAACATTGTATGATGTAAATTACTTGTAAAAATTTAAATCAAACAATAAATTATCTTTAAAAAAACAAGTAACTATATTTGCATACGTTAAAATATTATTATGCAAGACAAATCCAAAGTGATTTCTTGCTGCCCTTCCTCAATAAATCATAGTTATATTTATATAGTAAAATGTATTTTATGAACAATGTTATTTTGTTTACGATCGAATGAGTATTTAAAAATTATAATATTCTGAAGAAGAATACGAACTACCTTGAGTTGAACAATATACTAGCAACTGAAAATTACTAACACATTAAAGATCAAAGGAGTGTAGTTGTAATTAAACAACTTTCCCCAATTTTGCTCACTTTTAATTTAATATGTACAAAATAAAAAACTTAACGCTTGTTGATTTTTGATACAATTTTTAACATATATATGTAATTTATATAAATGCCATTATTTTCTGCAAAATGAAATTTTTGAAAATACACTTATTTGCCATATTTTAAAAGCATTCATTTATCGAATGTCCAGTAACATTAAAAATAAACTTGTATTAAAGAAAAATATTTTAAGCAACATTCATTAAAAAAGCAAAAATAATTCCACGACATTAAATTTAAATCTTTTTTCCATATAGACACCATGAAATTGAATCGTACATTTGACACTTAAATATCCCTAGAATTGATTTCTTTTACAATTTGATCCTTACTGAAAATCATTAAACTCATTCACACCCAAATATATTAAAAAAAATTTTATATAATATAACAGACTGAATTAAAGTATTATTTTCACCAAACCTTTTTAACAATAATAGCTTGAGATGTTTCATCTCAGACAGAGTTCCCGCAGACAATAGATATCGTAGCTCTGTCTGACCATTGTCAGACTCAAATACTCCATAAAAATACCAGATAATACATTTACTCCATTGCACAAAGGCAGACAAGTCATCCCTCTCTTCCTGGTATTATGAATAATACAAACGAAGTGGGGTTTTGAAGTTTTAGCCCGATCACGCCCATTGCAGAGAAAGATGAACAAATTAATTAAAAAGCCCGCTGCTGTTTGTTCCCTATTATTGGGCGAGAGCTCTAAGCCGAGCGCGGAAAAAGATAAATGGAACGAGAATCGATCCAGACACGGCACAATTTAGACGATGGGACCGTATAGTAATTTGATTTGTTTCTGTAGGTGTGATTGAAATTATTTTTAATCTGAATCTTTCATAATAAATAATTTAAAAATCCTCATTTTAAGTTTCTTATATAATTAGTTCCGCTAGATGGCACCACAGGCATGAGTAGGGAAAAGAAAAAAAAAAACCCACTTTTCTTTAAACTTTTTCGCCATTTAATATATTCGTAGACCAATGCAATGCAGTTCCAAATGTAAAAATGCTCGTTACCTCAATGACCGTCTGATTTGTAATTAATGGTTCAAGAAGCAAGTCAGTTTTATAACAACATATGGGATTTCTCTTTTGATAATCTGATCTCATACGATACTTAAACATTGGACAGTTACGCCTGAAGGCCCATCAGAATGCAATAATACTTCTTCGTGGTATGCTATGTTGAGCACAAGATCCCTGATAAAAAAAAAAAACACTTATAGCATACCTACTTTTAATATACAGAATGGAGCTTTCATATTTTATTTTATTTTATTTAATAGATTGAAGAAATATAAATATTTTAGTAAGGAGAGATATCTTACAAGATATATACATTTAAAAGACATTTCCCACAATAATAGAACAAGAAATATATTACTGTTCTCAAGTGAACGCTTGACATTATTGTAATTATCAGTGGATCAAAAGAATTCATGGATGAATATTACAACACCATGTATTAGCAGAAAGAATCCATGCATGATTATTATCAGCAAATATAATAGCAGAAAGAATCCATACATGATTATTATTCATTCATAGGTGAATATTATTATTCGCAACAGAAGAATTCATAGGTGAATATTAAAGCAACATATATTAGCAAAAAGAATCAAAGCACGATTATTATCAGCAAAAATATCAGCAAGAAGAATTCATGGATTATCAAAAGTAATGGTTAAGCAATGAAGTTTTCATATTGCACTATTGTTTACAAAAACAAATCAGCTAAAATGTCATCCAAATATACTAAATATAGCCATCACAAAAAACTGGACATACTTTTATAGATTTTCCACCAAATACACGATATACGCTCAATACCGAATATAGATTATCCACCGAATACACGATAGAATGAATCTGCGTATTATATATACCAATAAGATGGATCTATGCTTACGACCAGTTTTCTATATTATTAAAAAATCCGAACTATTTCATTGTAGTATGGATGAATATTACCACAGCATATATTGTCAGAAAGAATCCCTGCGCAATTATTATCAGCAAAAGTATAAGCAGGAAGAATTCATGGATTATCAAAAGTACTGGTTAAACAATGAATCTTCGTATTGTACCATAGTTTACAAAAAAATCAACTAAAATTTAGAACGCCATCCAAATGTACTAAATATAGCCATCAACAAAAAGTTGGACGTAGTACGTTACAGATTATCCATAGGGGATAGAATAAATCCGTGAATTATACCAGTAATGAATATTTTTCTGTATTATTAAACGCCTAGTTATTTCATTATAAATATTACTAATGCAAAGTATTGCATATTTTTAAACTTAACATTATCCTTAAATCTTAACGTGATTTATAATAAATTAATTCATGTTAGATGAATGAGATTATGTTGTAAATAAGTTCAACCCTTCAATTAGTGATCAATGTCCATGTTATCTTATCTTTAAAGAATGGCCATCAATTCCCCACTTTTAGTGATGGATAGCAATCTTGGTTGTCAGCATATGATTAGTATAATAATAATAAGACTAAACATGCTATCACTGTTAATTCATAAATTATTACATATAATTATAGATTAAAATCATAGAGGAAATTAGATATTTGAAACTATCACTTCCCCGGCATCCCCATTAACTTTATCGTAGCATTATCAGTATCGATTGTAATATAATCTCTATCTGAGAAAATTGAAATATAATATGATTTAATATTTACATTTTAAATATTTTAACTGTTCATGTTCAATAATTTCATAATATTTTTTTTTTTCAATAAGCTTATGGCTTTAAACGAATTTAAATACTTAGCAACATAATCTTAGTTTAAATAAAACATTATTTTTGTATGCTAATATATGAAACATATAAATATAATTGTTTTATTTGATTAAAAATTCTGGTTTTGGGTTTTTTTTTTTTAAGAAGTATTTAAGATAAATATAAGATACACTCATTAATTAGATTTTTTATTAATTAAATTAATTGAATTTTTTGAATGATTAAAATGCACTTTTTTACGGAAATGACGACAAATGTTTCATTTGCTGAAAAATTATTTGATGCTCTTTTTTAATAAATAGTATTAGGATATTTTGCAAAACTATATTATAAATTATTCTTTATTAAAATTTTAGACAAATTTTGCTTTTGAGCAAACATATAAAAACACAACATACAAAAACGGGGAGCAAATATATTATAAATAGAAAATTTTCTATGGATATATCGATTGGCAAAAATTTAAATCATTATGATTATTTTGAAATAGCTAAAATTCTATTCTTATTATTTTTAATTTCTAAAAACTTTATACAAAAACAGATTCAAATTTTTTTTTAACAATTAAGGAAAATTTTTTTATATTATGTAATATTTTTTACTGTACAATTATTTATGCATATGTTTTTTTTCTTCTTTTGTCTGCTAAATAAATATTAAGTCATTAGTTTCCAAAAATTTAACTTTAATATGTAATAAAAATCCCATAACAATTTAAATCAGAAATTCTGTTCCACTTTACAATAATAATTATTCACAAAAGAGTAACAATTCTTCTTTTCAGAAACTACATTAAAAACAAAATAATAAAACATTCTTTTTTCTTAATTCCTACAAGAATAAACAGAAACGTAAGATTTTGAAAATTATTATTCAGTCATAACTAGAATCCACCTCTTGCTTCATTTAAATTGGAAGAAGAAAGCAATATTTGTCGACAATTGCCCTGAAAATAAGAAGGAAAAAGAAATGAATGCAATCAAACTTTCGAAAACCAGTGCGCGGTTGGATGGTGAAGGCAAACAGAAAAGAATGTTGAAAAGAGCACCATCATCACGATTGCCACTCAAATACTGAAGGAAGAAAAAAGTATATTGCGTGAAGTATTCAAAGTATATTCTGTTTCCAAAACAATATTTCTAGAATAAAAGAAGGCAAGAAGAGAGTTTCTTTTGACCCATATATTTCTTTCCTTGCATCGGTATGAAAAAAACCTGTCGTTTTGAATTGTAAACAAAAAAGGTTTCATACCAGTGAGGAACATAAATAAAAAATTTTTGTACAGGAATTATGCGCGTTGAGTGTTCAGGTTTCAAAGGTGTTGAACTTGAACATTCTTGAGCTGCCATATTGCTTTTGTGGAAGAATCACAGAATTAATAAAAAAAAAAAATCATACATATTTTCTTCATCCTTGCTACTTTTAGACATATTATATTTCATTAAAGAATAAATTTTAAAAATATGCTTCTATAGAATTAATTAAAATTCTGTTATTTATTTTTTTTTTTTTGAACAAACCTAAATTTAAAATTATTTTGATTCCTATTTATCAATAGGCAGCCTGATGGCCAATTGGCTAGCACTCTGGCCTTTGGTACCTACCACAGGCTTCAAATTCGATTCCCTGTCGTGGCATAGAAGTTTTGTTAGTGGTTCAGAATCGACGTTGAACTGTAGGTCTCGGTCTCACTGTAGTCTGGTCATTTCTTTCACATTCTATGTAATCTATAATGTGCAAGAAATAATCACAAAGAGACACACCAAAACAAATCTGCAACACAGGCTTCAGATTCCCATCCTGGCTGTGGTATGGACGTCTAATTCGTCTTAAAGTGTGCACAAATGACCGTAGAGTTAGAAACCAGACTATTTTATCAATAGCTTCAGAACAAATATATTTTGCTAGTAATTTAATAAAGTTACCGAAACTGAATTTTTATTAAATGTGAATTTTTATTTATTTTTTATTTTTTTGCAGCGTTAATGGAAAAGAGAATTTGTTGTTTGATTTAGGAGTAACTTCAGAATAAATTAAACTTAATCAAATTAGAGAAGCATTTTAATTAATAATTATAATAGTTATATTTATTAGGAAGACTTAAATAAAAATATTTTTGAAGTATTGATTGTACGTACTTAAAATTTGACGCAAACCATATATAAAAATAACTTTTTAATAATAATAATTTAGTTTTAAAGTAATAAATCAAGGAACAAAGAAATTATTAAATTAATTTAATTTAATTTTTTTGAATGATTAAAATGTACTTTAATGGAATTAGCTGCACATGTTTTATTTGTTGAAAAATATTTGATGAAAATATATATTTATATATATAATAATATAAAATATATTTGATAAAATATATTTGATAAAAATATTTCTAGAATAAATATATAATGAATATTGAATTTCACGTGAATTGATATAAAATTTTTATAAGCAGTTCCATTTCCTCTAGAAATTTATGATAAGGAATTTCAAATAATCATAAGGTTTAAATTTTGCCAATTGAAATATCCCTAGAAGATTTTCTATTTATAATATATTTGCTCCCCATTTTTTGAATGTTTTTTTTTTATATGTTTGGCAAGTTCAAAAGCAAAATTTGTCTAAAATTTTAATACGGAAAAAATTTATGATATAGTGTTTCAAAATATCAAATAATTTGGATCAAATAATCAAATTCAAAACTATT